>CM054940.1:25312851-25465351 GCA_029168755.2 Tillandsia fasciculata
ATTTTATTTTTTTATATCACGTACAAAATATACTTTCCTTCGAATAAATATTTTCCATTGAATTCGGGTACCAATAAATTTTAAATATTCGTATCCCAATAAATATCTTTATTATTAATAAGGGTGTGTTTGATTGGTCGTAAAATACAGAAAAAAATATTTTTCAATTTAAAAAAAATATTTTTACAGATTTTGAAAAATAATGTATTTTTGTTTT
The DNA here is from genome assembly GCA_029168755.2 of Tillandsia fasciculata. NCBI lineage: Eukaryota > Viridiplantae > Streptophyta > Magnoliopsida > Poales > Bromeliaceae > Tillandsia > Tillandsia fasciculata. Next base: position 25,313,069 of record CM054940.1, read on the forward strand.
TATCAAAAACCAATATAATATATATAATATATATAAGATATATAATATATATAATATATATATATATATAAGATATTCAATCAAATAATATTGATGAAAAATTATTATTTTTTTTTGACAACTCGATAAAATATAAAATATATTTTCATCAATTTTTTTTTTAAGAATATATTTTTAGAATTTTATATACAACCAAACACCCCTAAATGAAAACTGAAAACAGAAATAAAAAATCAACGATTTCTAATGCAAATGATAAAAAATTTAGTGGTTTATACTCGAGACCAAAATTCGAAGACTAATTACTTTATATTTTTATCTTAATTTATTTTAAAAATAAACGAACTGAATAATAATTTTTTTTTTTTTTTTTTTTTTTTTTTTAAGAGAAAAGGGAAAAAATGGGAAAAGAGGGGAAACGCGAGGCGCGCTGTTAGTTTAGTGGCCGTTGTTGTTTTGCGATTGTGCCTCAGACACTAAACTTTTCGCAGCGAATGTCACGAAAAACAAGCGTGTGGTGCATGTTACTATTATTACTATTCACGCGCGTGATGATGACGTCACGATTTGAATATTATTTTTATTATTAATAATTGTGTCCTCCCGAAGTTTCTTCGTAGGAAGAATAATTCTTATTTATTCTCGAAATTACGGAATAATCGTATATTATAAATTATTTTTATGATTGAATATTTAATTTTATATTTAATTTGGTTAGATATGATTTATATTATTAAAATTATTTAGAAATTAAATTTTATAATTTTTTTGATATTATTTGTCAAGCGATTAAAAAATTTTAAAAGTAATTATTTTAACGATCGATGTAATACGTTTGTAAGTTCAATAGAATAGAACAATTCAAATTAGGTAAAATTTTAATAAAAAACTCTACTTAATATCAAGAGTAAGATCAATACTTTTGATTTGAAATTTAAGTTTTTATAACTATTTTTTATAAATTTTTTTTTTAGTTATTCATTTTGAGACTACTCGTTCACTACGCAAATAAATTAATATTGACAGCATATCAATAATCTTACCATATTGCATGATTTCAAAATTGGTATAAATTTTAGTTTTTAAATCTAATCATTATCGCCCAAAACGATATAGACTTAAGCACACTCATAAATCTAATCATCTTCTCGTAGTAAGAGTAATTTTTATTTGTTTTCGAAAGTACAAAATGATCGTATATTATAAATTATTTTTATGATTGAATATTTAATTTTATAATTGATTTTGTTAGACATGATCTACGCTATTAAAATTATTTAGAAATTAAATTTTATAATTCTTCGACATCATTTTCCAAGCGATCAAAAAGTTTCAAAAATAATTATTTTAACGACCGATGTGACATGTTTATAAGTTCAATGGTGTAGAACAATTCAAATTAGGTAAAATTTTAATAAAAAATTTTACTTAACATTAAGAGTAAGATTAATACTTACGATTTAAAATTTGAATTTTTTATCATTATTTATGATTTTTTTTTTTTTTTTAGCTGTTCATTTTGAGATTACTCGTTCACTACGTAAATAAATTAATATTGACATCATATCAATAGTCTGACCATATTGCATGATTTCAAAATTGGTATAAATTTTAGTTTTTAAATCTAATCATCATCGCCCAAAATGATATAGACTTAAGCACACTCATAAGCACACTCATAAGTCACGTTACATCCACAATGATCCTTAGCCGAAAATTTTAATTTAGTCGAAACTTATTTCACATTTTTGACTGATTCTAAAACATTTAATCCTCTTAAGCTATTACATCTAGTCACCGCCATGATGTGTTAAGAGATTTAACTCTATTCTATTTTATATAAATGACTATTTTAAATTTCTAAGAATGTCATAACGAGTAATGCTATCAGCACACTAATAATATAAATATGAATTTTATTTATTATGGTCTAGATTTACTAGTTATATTAATTTTTTTTATTAAAAACCTAATGATATTGTTTAATTTTTTATATATATAATTTATACTGGCTGCATTGGTTGTACATGTGTAGTATTTTTCTATCAAAATAGATTAATACGATAGGAAGCAGATTCAAAAATAATTTTAGAAATAAACTTAGTTAGAAATGTAAAGCAGTATCAACCATCAAATTTTTTATCACTTACGTTAGGAACAATTAATAAAAAAAATTAATAAAATAACTAATAAATAGAAATATATGATGGGACTTTTAATTTACTCTGAGATTACGTTACAATAAAAAATCCAGTGATATAGGAATTAAGTCTAAGAATACGTGCATGAAAAATATACTGTAAATTATGTTAGGTGTACCGACTAAAATGAAAATAATAATAATAATAATAATAACAATATAATATATAGAAATATATTAAGAGACTTAGTTAAGGGAAAATGCTTGATATACACCCAAAAATGAATGTACATCATACACCCCATATATTTTAGGGTGGGATAAAAATATTTTCATCCTTGGATGGATGGGGTGTAACCTCTACACTGAAAAATAGGTGTAGAGATAGCATTGCTTTTATGTCAGGTGTTCTAGCAGGAAAAAATAAATTATTAATTAGTAAGCTCAATAAATTTATAATTTTGAATCTTATAGTATCAACACTTCAAATTTTGTTGGTCTGTGTCTTTGTTTGCTAACTATTAGAATCCAATACACAAGTATTCAAAATTTTGTTGAAAACAAATTAAAGACTCTATTTGCAAAACAAAAATACTCCAAAAGAGCTAGAAATATTTTTTACTGATTCATCAATAATATTTAAAAAAATGTTATAGGGTATGCATAGCAAAATTTAAATATTTTATTTTGTTAGATAGAATTAGAGGAACAAACTTTTTTATTTTCTATTTATTCGCCAATCAAACACTACCTTAGTCTTGGTCAACAACAAGGTGTACATGAACATGTTTTACATCATTAAGGAGGAGAATGCATTGTCCCCCACTACTTGCATCTTAATGTTGCTGAAAGGAACAGAGGGAGAAATTTCATTTGTTTGGAAAGCTTTTAAAAGTACTTAAAAAAAAAAAAAAAGAATAATAATTACTCAAAAAATTAATTTGGATAGAAAATAAATTTAAAAATATATTCAAAATTTTATTCAATTGAATGAAAAATTTGAAAGATAGGAGATAATTGGCGTGCAAAATTTGGAGGATCGAATTATAAGGATGATTTTATGGAATGGAGAAATTTAAAATTATTTTTAATATCATGTTATCACCAGAAAGAATGATCTAACATATAATAGCCCATAAATATTCAATGGATTGAAAAGTTATTTATTAAATACTAGTTTGATCAGTGATTCAATCACTTCTCCGGCACCGACCAGATCGATCAGATCGATCAGATTGGTTCAATTGATTTTCAAAATATTAAATTTTACGCATTCACCTCTTATTATTATTATTATTATTATTATTATTATATTATAAAAAGAGATACAAATACACCAGTACGTAATTTATAGTTGGGGTGGTTTGAAATTTTTAATGCCTAATTAGAAGTACAAAATTTGTTAGATACTTCTGAATATTAGTGCCTCATTGGAATGGTTTGAAATTTTTAGTTGGGGTGGTTTGAAATTTTTAATGCCTAATTAGAAGTACAAAATTTGTTAGATACTTCTGAATATTAGTGCCTCATTAGAATGGTTTGAAATTTTTAATGCCTAATTAGAAGTACAAAATTTGTTAGATACTTCTGAATATTAGTGCCTAATTAGAATGTGACGTGCCACTTCCCAGATGGTACTCTAGCTCTAGCACGCTTAACTCTCATAATCTTTTGGATCTTGCTACCATCCAAAATGCTATAGCCGAGTTAAGAGATTTAGTCCCATTATATCATTTATATATAGGACTAATTCAAACTTCGGGGGTGTCACATTCTTCCTCCCTTTAAGCCCTGACGTCCACGTCAGGATCAAGCACATTCACAAACACCAGGCGATGTGATACTCGTCTCGCTAGCCTTAGCCGACCTTGTGGAGAGCTGCACTCCACCCACAACGGTCATTAACCGGGGAGCTTCACTCTACCCGCTATATAACCCTGGCTCAGCCGAAACTCATCTCACATTTCCGGCTGGTGAATGTCTCTGATACCAACTGTGACGCCCCACTTCCCAGGAGGTCACCCATACTAGAACTACTCTAGCTCTAGCACGCTTAATTCTCATAACTTTTTGAATCTTGCTACCATCCAAAATGCTATAGCCGGGTTAAGAGATTTAGTCCTATTATTTCATTTATATATAGGACTAATCCAAATTCCGGAGATGTCACATAGAAGTACAAAATTTGTTAAACACTTCTGAATATTAGCACAAACAACACTATATGTATACTTTTAGATTGAGTGTATATCTTATACCTTTACTCATCTAAAGATTCATCTTCTTTATTTGGTTTTATTAACTTTTCTCTTATTGTACGAAAATCTATTTCAATTTTGGTAGACTCTAGAATGCAAAAGGTGTAAGTAAGATTTAAAATCAAATTGCTCCTTTAATGAACGAGCCGAACACAAGCTGATTTTTTTAGCTCGGTATCTTACTGAGTTGAGGTCAACTTGTTGTATTTGGCTCGATATAGCTTAAATATATATACTTTATAGTTATATTGAGTAATACTCCTATACTATTCATAGTATTAGGGCATTACTATTATATTCCTATTTTCGATTTTAAGATTTTCAAATCAACGATCTACACTGTTAAATATGATATAGGATATATAAAGTTTTAGAACAAAAAATTATAATTTTTCGATATAGTTTGCTTTATGATCAAATCATTTCAAAATTATTAATCTTCAATGACTACTATGGCGAGTTTGTAAGTTAACGGTGTAGAAGAATATAAATTTATTTAAATTTTGATAGAAAATACTTTATTCGGATATAAACAAAAACTGGTTATTCCTGAAATAGGTATAAGTTCAGGTATTAACAGGAATTAAAGTAATATTATGTTTGGTTCAGTATAAGAGTTGTACCGGGATAAGAAAAATTATGTTTGGTAAGTTAAAGAGGAATAAGAAAAATAGAATGGATTAAAATTTTAATTTAAGATAAAAATATTACTGATATGATTTTAAATATTTAATTTAAAATATTTATTAAAATTTATATTTTACTTATATATATAAAAAAATTATTAAAAAATCTTTGGTTTTTGAAAATTTATAAATTTTTTAAAATTTCAAAATTTTGTATATAAAAATAGGTATAAATTTAAAATTTTGGTTATTAAAAATTAAAGTTAAAAATTTAAAAATTTGTATAAATTTTAAATTTAATAAATTTTTAAATTTATTAAAAATTAAAGTTAAAAACTTTAAAAGTTATAAAATTTTAAAATTCTCTAAAGTTAAAAATTTATAAATGTTAAAAATTTTAATTTTATCTGTCTCAAAAAATTACAAAAAGTTGGAGCAAAAATTTTAATTTTAAAATTTATATAATTTTAAAAAAATTTATAAAAAAATTTGTATAAATTAATAAATTTTAAAAAAATTTATAAAAAAATTTGTATAAATTAATAAATTTTAAAAAAAAATTAAATTTTTAGAGTTATTAAAAAATAAAATTATAAAAATAGAAAAAATAAATAAATTTTAAACTTTATAATTTTATTTTTTTTCAAAAAAATAGAACGAGATGGAACAACCACCAAAGGGTGGGAGCCGCTAAGCGGTGGAAACAACAATTCCCACCAGCCCCTCCCAAAATACTGTTTGGGAATAAGGAGAGAGATAACCTCCTTATTCCCCCTTATCCCCATTTCCAAACAAGGCTCTAAAATCCCCCCCACCCCACCCCAAAATACTGTTTGGGGATAAGGAGATAGATAACCCCCTTATCCCCCCTTATACCCATTTCCAAACGAGGCTCTAAAATTTAATGAATTGTTGATAAAATAGTATAAACTTTAGAAGAACAATATATATATTATATATATATATATTATATATATATATATATATATATATATAGTTAGGCTGGAGTACTATTAATAGTACCAAGTCATTGGTTCTATTAAGTTTTTAACCTTTAAATTAAAAGATGTGTGGTTGAAATGATAGTAGGCCCCTTGGGTTTAATAGATGGTTGGAGAAATAGTAAAATCTAACAAATAAAAATAATTAAGGGGGTTGATCTAAGGGTAGAAAATTTGATAGCACCAAATATTTGGTGCTATCGATAGCATAGTAGCCGAACTCTCTATCTATTTATCTATCTATCTATATATAATTCGGCTACTATGCTATCGATAGCACCAAGTATTTGGTGCTATCAAATTTTTTATCCTTAGATCAACCGCTTTGATCATTTCTAACCGTTAGATTTTACTATTTTTCCAATCACCATTAAACCCAAGGAGCCCAATATCATCTCAAGCACACATCCTTTAACTTAATAGCACTAATAACTTGATGATATTAATAGCATTCCAGCCTAGCTATATATATATATATATATAATATATATATTATATATATATATATATATATATATATAATATATAGCGCTTAAAAAAGCGATTTATATTTTTTTTTTTTCTTTAGTTGATTTTATAATAGCACAAATTTGTATTTAATAGTAAAAAATTCACAAGCATAAATTAACTTATATTTTTAAAAGTATATAAGCTCTACTCTCTTTCTCTCTCTATATATGATGACACATAATTTTTTTTTTGTTGAATTTTGGTCCGACCCAAATATAATGAGACTCATTTATTTATAAAATTTTAACTATTATTGAGATCTAATTTTTTTAGTTAATCAATTTGAGATTTCAATTTTGAATCATAAATAACTCGAGCCATATACGAGCTAGTTGAGCCTAGTAAACTAATCAAGCTAATCAGTCAAAAACAAGTTAGCTCCAAAAATTAAAATCTGATCATGAGGTAGGCTTTTCCAACTCATGAGCTCAGGCGCACAAGCTCCTTGTTGATTCGTCTTTAAAATAAAATTTATATATAATTATTTTTTTTTATTAACACAAAATGAAAAAAGTGTCCATGCTCTAATGTTTGTATATTTATTCGTAAATCTAACTAGTGTAGAAACGACCCATAAATAATAAAAATAAGTTATAAAATATTAATAAATTTTATATTTATAATTTATTGATGCAAAATAAATTATACCATGTTAATCATAGAAAATAAAATTATAGTAAAAAACTTAATAAAAATAAATTATAAATATAAAACCGTTAGAAAATAAAATTATAATAAAAACTTAATAAAAATAAATTATAAAATATTAATAAATTTTATATTTATAATTTATTGATGTAAAATAAATATAAAATTATAGTAAAAAACTTACATATAAATTGTACTAAATTATAGATTCTCCTGAGAAGATCAAAGTCCAAATTAAATATCTCACTCATCAATATTCATAAAAAATATGTTTGTATAAATTTTTGTAAATTTTTTTGACATCATAATTTATATCCTTAACTTCAAAGCCAAATTCATTATAGACCCTCTTGATAGCAACCGGCCCAACGTTTTCTTCGGATCATTCTAAGTTCGAAAACAATCTCCAACGTGTAATTATTTTTATAAATCACTTACTCTCAGAAACCTCCACATCAATATAAGAATAATGTCGTACGTGCGTGACTACAGTAATTTTACGACGGTGACTATAGTAGAGATAAGAAAAAATATAAAATAAACACCGAAAGTTGATATTGACATTAATGATCGATATCATATATATAGTCAAATGCAAGCTGCCAAAATATACACGCTTAGCTATTTTAGATAGATGTGTATTTTATTTTAAACAAATAACAAAAGTTAAAGAAAATCTTAAAAAAACAATAAAATTCTAACTAAAATAAATCCAAATAAATCCAGTAGAATAGTAGGCAATACTTTTCAATATTTTTATATACACAGTTGGCACTACATTCAAACATTTTTGTACAAAATTCATACCACCTAGAATATATATATGTGTTCTATTTTAAACAACCTATCAACCAATTAAACAACACTGGTTAAGAAAAAATAATATAATTTATTCATACTTTCATGTTACCATAAACGGATCAAAAATCAGAGTAAAAATGAGCACAAAGTTATATCAGGGCTTACTGGAGAACAAAAGAAAGGAAACAGCAAACATAAATTAAACGTCATAGTAAATCGCCGATAAATTACTGCAAAAAAAAAAAAATCAAAAAAAAAAAAAGCACATGGTAATAATAGTGGAAAAATAGAATATCATATAAAAAGAGTTATATTAGAATTTACAGAAGCACATAAGATAGCCAACACCAAGAGCAGATTCCTAAAAAAGAAAAGAACAAGCCTAATCAAAATTTTAAAATGTGAACAATACGACATATTGTTACACCCCGGAGTCAAAAAGCAAAATTATTTTTTTATATATAAATTCAGAGTTAAAAACCATTTTTTCAGAACGTGATTAGATCTGCCACATATATAAGATTATTCGATTCAAACAAATAGAGTCTCTTTTATACACGTAAGACTATTGCAATGTACATGTACTGATCAACATTTTTAGAATATCTGTTAACCCAATCGAGTATGAGCACTATGAAACTAATCATATCAACTACAAAAAAATGTATAAAGACTATGATCCATCTAGCTAATCATGTACAATAATAGAGACGACTCTATCGATTGCGTCAATCGGTCCTTACATCATCGTCCTTATCCCACAACCCGAAGGACTTGAAAAATGTGTAACAATAAGGGTGTGAGACATAACTAAATGTATCATAGTGGGTACAACGAGTCGACGACCAGCAAATCGTATCTACTGGTATACTAAAAATGATGGTAAAAAGGACAAATAATAATCACAGTTATAGTAGTATGATCAGCAGGTAAAATCAGCTGGTACGAGCAGTAAATATCAGCAGATAAACAACAGGTAAAATTAGCTGTTATGAGCAGTAAATATCAGCAGATAAACAACAGGTAAAATCAGCAAATACGAGCAGATATAATCAATGTAACTGAAATACAAGTAGAATGTTGATCATAATACATCTGGTATGAAAAGCTATATTATATTAGACTAATCCAAGAGTGAACCGAAATACGATGCAAATGAAACAAATAATCAACATGATCATATTGAACGCTATGGCAAAATCAAATACTACTCGTATCATGCTAGATATGAAGAACAACCGGTATCAGTAGTAAGCAGACATAGGAATCCAGTAATATGCAGACAGAAGAACAACTAAAGTAATATAACAATGCATCAATCACTGAAAAACTCAAGGTAACCAATCGTGCCACTCTCGGTCACAAGGATCTCAGGCTAATGCCATGGTCATCACCTAGTAAGGCTGACATATAATCCTGCACCCACTTGGTGCTATCGGGGGCTCATAGGTCGGACAAACCACTCTACCAGTAAAGAACACCAATGTATATAGTGAATATCATGTGAATACATGATGGGACTTATGTATGGATTAGTTCTGACACTATTATTAGAAAAAAATAATAATAATAATAAAAAGATTGAGGAATAATCTTAATAAGATTAATATGTCCATATTTTTTAGGGACAAATTAAATTTAGTGAATTAAGTCGAATTCTGGCTACCGTTTGGATTCGGTATAGAACCGAGAATAAGAAGGATATCCCTTTTATTCTTCCAAACGCACCAGAAATCAATCGGTATAGCTTGTTTCGGTACAACTAAAATAAGTGAGAATTATTGTTCTCACTCTTCCCAACCACCCTCTTATTTTTTTCTTAAATATTCTTCCACGTCTACCGAGGCACCATTTCTCACTTCATTATTACATAATAAAGTTTGAGGGCAAAAAGATAATTTACCTCAATTAAAATTTTTTATTCCTATTATTCCTCATTCTCGTACCAAACACAAAATCTCTTATCCCTGGAACCATTCTAAACGTTTTTTTTACACTAGTTTTCGTACTTTATACTTATCCCTGGAATAGCTAGTTCCGTCTTATTTCGTTACCAAACGTTAGATAATATGTAAATTCATAATTTTGGATTTGTTAGTGTCAACACCTGCAGATTGTTAGTATGTTTTTCTGTTTGATAACTATTAGAATCTAATACAAGTATTCAAAATTTTGGTAGAAAAAAAGAAAAAGAAAATTCTGTGTAACAGTATGACCGACTAGCAATTATAATTCGTTGGGCCTAAATCATCGGGCTAAACTGTTTAAGTCCAATTATTACTAGTAGTATATACATAAGCACAATCTTTTCAGAGACTGTTGAGGGCCGTAGACTCCTCTCGTTTAGGTCTTGATACTCTCGTCAGTCCAATCATACACACAGTCCAAAATTATAATGTGACGTGAGGTCCACCTCACACTTTCAATTGGTAAATCGGTTCTGATATTAAATGTAATGACTCACGAGACCCGCCTCTAGGGATGTCAATGGATACGGATATTTGAAATTTTATCCGAATTCGAATCCAAACGAAATGGATTTATTCGATGTTAAACGGATATAAACTCGGATACGGATATAAAAGACGAAAGCCCGACGGATTTGGATTTGGATATGGATTTTGACTGTACCCGATCCGAACTCGAACCCGACACGAACCTGAATTGAATTTACGTTATATAATATATGTGTATAAAAATATTTGATATTATATTTAAATTTATATTTTAAAAATTTAGATTTAATGTAATATGTTTTGAAATATTGTAAAGTGGAAAAGAAAAATAATTGTTTCGAGTTTGGATTTTAGATTCGGATTCACGTTCAGATTTTGAATTTTTTATCGGGTTCGAATTTGGATATGAATTTTTAAAATTCGTTGGATTCGGATTCGGATTCGGATTTCTGGTTCGGTAGTCAGGTTCGGATTCGAATTTTTTAATATCCGCCCCGAATCCAACCCGTTGACGCCCCTACCCGCCTCACACTTCCAGATGATATACCGGTTATAATACTAAATATAACGATGTGACCCACCATGAATTATAACTCGTTAGGCCTAAATCATTGATTCAAACCGTTTAAGTCCAATTATTACTAGTAGCATATACTTAATCACAATTTTCTCAGCCAATGTGAGATTATTGAGGATCATAGACTTCTCTTGTTTAGATCCTAAAAATCTTCGTCAATCCAATTATAAATTCAGTCCAAAATTATCAAACGATGTGAGATTCGTCTTACCGTTTCAGTTGGTAAACCGGCTCTGATACCAAATACAACGACTCATCTTATACTTTCAACTGACAAACTGACTTTGAAACCAAACATAACGACTCGACTCGTTAGCAATAATAACTTGTTGGATTCAAATCACTGATCGAAAATATTCAAGCTCAGCTATTATTATTAAAATGTATGATCTTTTATATACACGTAATTATAATTTTATTTTCATCTTAAGTAGGATTTTTTTTTTTTTTTTTTTTTTTTGGTAAATGATGGAGTGGAATCATATAAATACCGAATAGGACAAAACTATAAAATTATTGACTCTATGCGTTATGCGTGGCATTATCCTTTTACTTGACATTGAAGGCTAAGTTTCCCTCAATTTTGGACTCTTTTGTCAACAATGTGTGTGAACATGTGTTACATCATTAAGGAAGAGAACTTAATTTGTTGTCCTCTACCACAACCACACTTTGCATTTAATGTATCTGAAAGCAACTGAGAAAGAAATTTCATTATCACACAATGCTGCTATGTTTATTTGAAATTTTGAAAAATAAAATAGCAATATTTTATGTTATCCAAACTATAAATCTGTTAAAATATGAGCTTCATATATATCCAAAATATAAATCTGTTAAAATATGAGCTTCATATATATCCAAAATATAAATCTGTTAAAATATGAGCTTTATATATATATATATATATATATATATATATATATATATAGAGAGAGAGAGAGAGAGAGAGAGAGAGAGAGAGAGAGAGAGAAAGAGAGAGAGTAGAGCTTATATATTTTTTTAAAATACAAGTCAAATCAAGTTTATGAATTTTTTACTATTTGATTTATATTGAGATTTGTACAATTTTACTTTTTCTTTCTCTCTCTAGTTGATTTTATAATTGTATAAATCTCAATACAAATCTAAGGATAAAAAATTCACAAGCAAAATTTAGCTTGTGCTTTTAAAAGTATATAAGCTCTACTATATATATATATATATATATATATATATATATATATATATATATATATATATATATATATATATATATATCTTATATATTTTTAAAAATAAAATCTAATTTATGCTTGTAAAATTTTTTACCATTGAATTTATATTGAGATTTATATTATTGGAAAATCAACTAAAGAGAGCGAAAGAAAAAAAAGTAAAAAATACAAATTCCAATACTAATTCAATGATAAAAAATTTACAACTATAAATGAACTTGCGCTTTTAAAAGCATATATATATATATATATATATATATATATATATATATATATATATATATATATATATAGATAGAGAGAGAGAGAGAGAGAGAGAGAGAGTCTGGCTACCATGTTCTCGATAGCACCAAGCATTTGGTGCTATCAAGTTTTCTACCTTTAGATCAACCCCTTTAATTATTTTCATCCGTTAGATTTTACTATTTTCCCAACCATCCATTAAATCCAAGGAGCCTACTATCATCTAAACTATACATCTTTTAATCCAAAGGTTAAAAACTTAATAGTACCAATAACTTGGTACTATTAATAGCATTCAAGCCTAGCTATATATATATAATTTTAATGGTAGATATGAGATGTTTGCAAATTTTATAATTTTAATGGTAGATATGAGATGTTTGCTCGTTTAATTGTATAAAAAAATCTAAATTGATTGAATTTTGGTTAGAAAATTTTTTAAACTATTAAAAACAAAATCAATACTCTCAATCTTGATTGCAAGGCTCCTATCATTACTTTTTGAAGGATATTCATTTTCAGCCGTTTATTTTTGTGTCCACTTGATGGACAAGAAAAAAATATCGAAAAATATGAAATTTGATTTTCAGATAGTTTAAATAGTCTAAATCATATTTATCGATGCCGATCGTCGTTTTAAAAGCTCAATCATTAAAAACAAATCGGTAGCAACAATAAAATTTTGCTATTAATAGTAGCCTAGTCCATCTCTCTCTCTCTCTCTCTCTCTCTCTCTCTCTCTCTCTCTCTCTCTCTATATATATATATATATATATATATAATTGAGCTCATATATTTTTAAAAGTACAAGTTATTGATGCTCGTAAATTTTTAGTCTTTGGATGAAAAAATATGTGGTTATGATGATAGTGGGTTTCTTGGATTAAGTGAATGGTTGGTAGAATAGAACGATATAAGAAATAAAATTAGTCAAAATAGTAAATCTAACTGTAAAAAATTTACAAATACTAATTGCTGATGCTTGTACAAGCATAATAGTCGGACTATATATATATATATATATATATATATAGAATATAGAGTGAAAAGTTCGCTCGTTAAATGATGAAGATGTGATTAAAATTATGACATCAGGAAAGAAAAGAATTTTAAAATTTTGATTTAATTAGAAACAGTGTAGATATAGTGGCAAATCGGAAATGTTATTGATTCAATATTAGTTTTTTTTTTTTATTTTACAGATAAAGAATTTTATTATTAGTATATGAGATTCTAAATTCAAATTTTAGTTATTTTCAACTAAATTTTTTTCTCTCTCTCTCTCTCTCTCTATATATATATATATATATATAGTGGATTCGAATATGAATTTTATCTGTATCTAATTTGAATCCAAATTAATTTTATATTATATAATATATATAAATATTTGATATTATATTTAAATTTATATTTTAAAATTTTTAATTTAATAAATATATTTTGGACAGATTTTATGATAAAAATTCGATTTAATGTTTCTGCTGCAAAATCTCAACACTAGAAGGTATCGAAGCGAATTGCGAATTTACAAAATCTGGTGCCGGAGCGAGTACCAAATTTCCAACAATTCAATTTGATTTTTTTTTTTTTTTTTTTTTGAATCTCTCTCACTAAAACTCAAGAATCTAATACGTATTCTTATATATAAGATCTTTATATTAGATATATATATATAAAACTCTACCTAAAATATATCCAAATTATTTAAATTAAAATTATACTCTAATTAATATCTAAATTCAAATTAATTTATCTTTAATATATATAAATATTAATTATAATTTAATTAATATTTAATTATAAATTTATTTAAATTTTATTATTTTGAATTTGAATTTTAAATTTGATAGTCGTATTCGGATTTAGATTTCTGACAACCCACCCTTCGAGAGAGAGAGAGAGAGAGAGAGAGAGATGAGGGGTCAAAATGAAGTACAAAATAAGTTAGACCCTTCTTGAACATTAACATTATAATTAGATTACGAAAATGAAGGCAAAAAAATTAGGGTTTCTTAAGAAACACGAATTTTTCGATCAACCACCAAATTAAGCCCGAATTTCCTTTTCGTGTTTGACGCATAAATGCTGTCACATGATGTAATTACTTGGACTCCTTGAAAATTTGGAAAAACTTTAATTTGTCCCCTGTAGTCTAGCTTATTTTACTTTTCTCATGATTTAGCACACTTTTTACTTTATTATTATGTGGTTTAAAAATTCTCAGTAATATTGCTAAAATTTTTAAAAAAATACAAAAATTTAAACCCTAAGATAGAGATAAAACTGATTAGGACTCCTTGGTGAGACATTTGAGCTGAATTTTTAAATTTCATCCGTTAAGAAATTACAAGATTCTACGAAAATTTTTACAATTTTTCTCGCGTAATCTTTTTGTGATAAAATAACTATAAAATTTTATAATTCTAGCATCTCATTTTTAACTATTTTAAAACATATTATGAACCAAACAAGTAAATATATATATATATAGATAATAATATATATATATATATATATATATATATATATATATATATAATTAAAAAATAATAATTTTATACAGCTCTCTATAAATATATCGAATAACATATATATTCCTACAAAATTTAATTTTTTATATTTATTCATTCAAAAATTATATGTTGTCTATTTATATCTCTACCGTCAATATTCGTTAGAAAATATAATTAATAAATATTTAAACTTGATTAATGAGTGAGATGAATTTATTTATTTATCCTTTCAAATATTATATTAAATCAACCGTTGAAATTTTTTGAAAGACAAAATTAATATTTCACTTATGTTCTGTTAAAAAATAAACAGTAAGATAACGGTAACAAACATATATATATATATATATATATATATATATATATATGAGAGAGAGAGAGAGAGAGAGAGAGAGAGAGAGGAGCTGGAATGCTATTGATAGCACCAACCCAACTTTGCCACCCATTTTGTAGCCCTTGGATCGCATTGAGATTCGTGCAGATTCTTTAATGAAAAAAAAAAAAAAAAAAAAAAAAAGTAAAAATTTTTTTTTTTTAAATTAAAGGACTTGCACGAATCTCAATGCGATCCAAGAGCTATAAAATGGATGGCAAAATTGGATTGGTGCTATCAATAGCATTCCAGCACAACTATATATATATATATATATATATATATATATATATATATATATATATATATATATATATAAACAATTTACGATTTTTGAACGAATAAATATAAAAAAATAAATTTTATAGGAATATATCTGCTATTTGATATGCTTATACAAATATATATATATATATATATAATTAACTTAAAAAAAATAAAAATAAAAAAAAAGAAATAAAAAAAAGACACACGCTACTCTATAAAATCGCTAGCGTAGAAGCAAATCCCCCACATTTCCTACTCAACAACCAACCATTTACCTTCTTAAGCCTAATCATAACTTTTTCTTATTGAGTCCACTCTCTATACAAATTTCCAACTTATTTATGGTGGGTAAACATCTCTTTGAAGCTAAACTTAATGAGGATTTATTGCCTACGCTAGTTGCATACGCATCTTATCCGCTGTTGAATATAAAATATTAAAATTATATTTATTGTCTGGCTGCTGTGTTACGTACGCACCATATCGATTCTGTATTTAAAAAACTTAATTTTTTCCCATCTAATTCAAGCACATGTCTCGGACTGCAATTTTGGACTATTAGTTATTTTTTATCTGCTATTCGATCATCACGTCATTTGATTTACTCTTAATCGTCCAGTAGTTGAAATCAGTGTTGACTTAAAAGAGTCGACATTCTACACTGTGGTGGGAGGTTAGATTGGATCGAGTTGCGTGAGGTTGATTTGGACGAATCATAATCGAGATTCATAAGCATTGTATCTGTACGTTTTAAATAAATTATCCATTATGATCTGTAATCTTTGTTACAATATGATGACATAGTCCAAATAAGATATGACACGGTACGAAATTACTAGCTAATACAACATGATACAAAAAAATACGAATAGAATATGATGGAATTTAAGCTGATCTTTAGTTCGACACCAGTAGCGCAACGGTCGAACACGGATCAAAAACTTAACCGTCAAATCACGCAAAATGCGATCGGATAATCGAACGGTAGAAAAATTGCGGTGCACCGAATGCACAGATATGCATTGGGTGTAGGCAATATAATCTTCTCAAACCCTGCACCAAAATTTGTGGGCCCTTTCCCTACCTGGGATTCCCAAGTGGGTCCCACATCATGTTGCCACGTGGCACCAGTAGGAACACCTTCCTTGTACTAATTAGAAGAGTTAGTTATATTATTACAATTATTATATTAACAATAATAATAGCAGCACTTGTTATTATTTGTAGTGGCTCATTTACCCATTTTGCTTTCTCCTATTCTCTTAATTAGAGCAACAAAATGAAGCTCTCATCCTCCCTTCACTCCCCAATAGTCCCACATTTCTCCGTCTGCGGATTCCCGCGACGAAAAACCGGAAAAACTCGCCGCCGCATGAGAATTCACGCGGCGATGCATGATGATCGGAAGGACGGCGAGCGCGACGGTCCCGACGGTCGGTTCGTGGACTCCGACTTGCCCATGCTTCGGCGGCGGATAAGGGAGGTCAGGTCGGCGGATAAAGGGGGAATTGTGCTCCCCCTCAGCAATCGAGTCATCAGTGCGGGGACACAGTATTGCCGTCCGATCTTCGATTCGGAGGCCTGCCAGGTGCTTGGGGCGGTGCGGCTCGACCTGGCAAGCCCGCCCCGCATCGAGATCGGCGTCAACGTGACGGTCTCGATTTCCGTGCCGGTGCCAGTGCTGGTGATCATGCTGTACGTGATGGATGCAGCCCAGGGGGTACTTGATCTCGTGCATCAGAACACTGAGGAGGATGCTATGCATTAGTTATTTAATTAATTAATTTCAAAATCTGTATAAATATTGTAACTAATTATTTGGATTCAAAGTGTCACGAACGCATGCAAATTTGAATTTTAATTGCATTTTAAAATTTTTTAACTACTTTTATTTATTTAGATTTGAGTTCTTTTATTTAACAGTTAAATTTGGGTTCCCATTCAATTTTAAGAATGAATTTTACTAATAATTAATGGGAAATAGCTAATAAAATAATTATCATTATGAAATCTTTTTATTCTTTTAATTTGTTCTAATTTGTAAAAAAAAAATAATAATAATTTATATCAGTCCCGATTAGCTCCAAATAAAACGGTAAACAAAAATAAAAATTAAAAATTAAATCAACTCTCCAGAACCCGTTACCCGTTTCGACCCACCAAGAAAACAGGGCGGGTGGTGGAAGACCCATCCCGCATCCGGATCCGCCTCATTTGCATCACTACTTGTGAGTATTACATTCATTGTATTTGTTCAACAATAAAAAATAAAAGTTTAAAGCTCTTTTTCCTTCCTAGTATTTTTTTTTTTCAAATTATTATCCATTATTTAACCAGAGTATATTACAAGCTAACTAATAACTACTAGTATTTAACTTAGTTAATTCATGAATTATTCAGGAATTATTAAAAATTTGAATTAAACGGTCCGAATGCGAATTTTTTTAAAAAATTCAAAATAAAACACCTCAAATTTTTGGAATAATTTTAATAATTTATGAATAATTCGGCGGACTTGAATTATTAGGCCAAAAATTCGGACAATTGTTTATGATAATTTCAATAATTCGCGAATAATACGACGGATGCGAATAATTCAGCAAAAAAATTTGAATAAAGTATTTTGATAAAATTTTGTGTCTCCAACTTTTCGTTCGCTCATCCTAAAAAAAAAATAAAAAAATAATTTTCTGGTTCAAAAATTTCTGTTCACTATCTACTTTATTTTGGAACACTTTATTTTATATTTTTAAAAATTATAACTATTTATATAAATAGTATAAATCTAGAAAAAAAATAATTTAATAGTCAAAATTTTATCTCAAATTTTTAATTAGTGAACGTAAAATTTTCATATAAATTGCGTATCCCAATAATTATAGAACCTATTTTTTAAGCCGTATTTTTCAACAAATTTTCTTTGTATTATATTCGTACCGAATTTTTATCAAATCCGAATAAACTAACTATGATGTTTAAAAAAAAATACAATAATATCAAAGAGGCTTTGGTATTTAGTTATAAGTTATTTTCGATGATATGATATCTGATTCAACGATCGTTAGATATGATCGACATGATTAGAATTACGTAGAAATCAAATTTTATAATTTTTTAATTTTACTTGGCTAGTGAGCACTCTCGAAATAAACGGTTGAAATTAAAAATTTTACAAAAATAATGATAAAAGATTCAAATTTTAAATCGAAAATATTAATCTTATTTTGATATTAAGTAAAATTTTTTATTAAAGTTTCATCAAATTTAAATTATTTTGTAACGTTAAACTTATAAATATACTACATCAGTCGTTAAAATAATTATTTTTTAAACCCTTTGAACACTTAATAAATAATATCAAAAAATTATAAAATTTAATTTCTAAATAGTTCTAATAATATAGATCACGTTTAATGAAATCAATCGTCTAATCAAATATTTTATTATCGAAAATAACTTATAAGTACGACGCACTCAACAGCTAATAAACCAATTAATTTTAATAATATTTATGACATCACTATAGTAAAATTAGATTATAACGACATATTTTTGTGACACTTTTTTTTTGTAAGTATCCTATTTATATTTCATATATATTCAAAATTAAATTATGGGGATATATTTTTGGGACATATTACAATAATGTGTCGCTATACAACCTAGCGATTACACATAAAACAACACTAATAATAACTGTCAATATTTTTTTTAGCAGTATTTTTTTAAAATTTTATGAACACTTAAAATTATCGCTATAGCATAATTTTATTATAACAACGATAAAGAGCAAACTTTAAATCATTACAATTTCTTTTTTTTCTTTTTTTTTTCTTGCATGAATTATAGAGGTACCTCTTGCATGTGTAATAATTCTTATGAATAGTATGAAAGATGATCTATCAACTTAAAACCTAGAATTAGAGCTTATTTAGTATTGAGAACAATCTGAGGCTACAATGCTTAAAAATAATAACGCGACAACATATGGCCTTTAAGATATCACAATGATTCAATTACCACATAATTTTTACAGTTGTGTTGAAATATATAGAATCATATCTTTATATACTTTTATCATAACTTTATCATAACTGTATGGTCTGAAACCAAACTGAACAAGCTCTGATCAAAACCTCTAACCTTTTTGTTTGTCCAACATTTAACTTTTATTTTATTTATAAAAAAATAATCTATTCCATATATATATATATATATATATATATATATATATATATATATATATATATATATATATATATATGGGGCAATTTCCTACGTACTCCTAAAAATTTTCCTGTTTTTAGATTTACCCCTTTTAGAAGTCTAATATTAAAACTACCCTTCTTATGTTCCAACTTCTTTCCAAAATACCCCTAAAGTTAAACTCTGTTAGTGTACCGTTTGAAACTGCCGTTATCTGTGTGTAATTACTATTTTGTCCTTTCAAATATACTCTAAACCCTAAACCCTAAAACCCTAAACCCCTAAACCCTAAAACCCTAAACCCTAAACCCTAAACCCTAAAATCCTAAACCCTAAACCCTAAACCCTAAAAAATCCTAAACCCTAAAACCCTAGAACCCTAGAACCCTAAAAAACCCTAAAAAACCCTAAACCCTAAACCCTAAACCCTAAAACCCTAAAAAATCCTAAACCCTAAATCCTAAAC
Organism: Tillandsia fasciculata; assembly: GCA_029168755.2. Taxonomy (NCBI): domain Eukaryota; kingdom Viridiplantae; phylum Streptophyta; class Magnoliopsida; order Poales; family Bromeliaceae; genus Tillandsia; species Tillandsia fasciculata. The sequence goes on from CM054940.1 coordinate 25,333,374, forward strand.
CCTAAACCGGGGCAAAATAGGTATATCTGATAGTTTTCAACTCCGATTATTATTTAACTCTAGTTTAACCCTAATTAACTTAACAAAGGAAAACGGTAGGGGTATTTTTAATAACGGTGGAACGTATGAAGGGTATATTGGAAAGAAAAAAATAAGAGGGATAAATCAGATATTTCTTCATATTTCAGGAGTACACAGGCAATTATCCATATATATATATATATATATATATATATATATATATATATATATATATATATATATATATATATATTTGAGCTTCTATATCTTTAAAAATATTAAAATATTGGTACTTATAAATTTTTAACTATTAAATAAAAATTAATAATAATTAGAGTGATAGTGAAACTTCTATATAATTAGGCTAGAATACTATCGATAGCACCAAGTCATTAGTGCTATCAAGTTTTTAGCCGTTGGATGAAAAAATATGCGGTTGGAATTATAGTGGGCCCTTAGGATTTAATAGGTGGTTGGTTGAATAGTAAGAATCTTAGGGAACCACTATAATCCCAACCGCATATCTTTTTATCCAACGGCAGAAAACTTGATAGCACCAATTGTTTGGTGCTATCGATAGTATTCTAGCCGGACTTTATATATATATATATATATATATATATATATATATATATATATATTCTAAGATAATAATCAAATAACAACTAGAGAGTTTAGCAATAAGTACATAGCTTCAAATGTCACAAATTGTCAAACCGAGCCATTTACAATAATAAAGACATGTAACTAAAAAATAAACTTTATTGTAATCAACATCTAAACTTCGAAACACTCGTAAACAAAGTACATTTTTTTTCCCATAACTAAATTTCATTAATCTAATCAACAATTACAGCAAAAACCTTGTTATTTGTGATGATATATAGTTAACTTGGTATGTCACACATGTTTCGCAGAAAAGCGAGCACGAAGTAACGCAGAAACATCCATCGGAAAATCGGAAAAGCGCGGTGTTATGAGTTTTGACTCCTGGAACTCCACTAGTTTATGTTTAGGGAATTAGGGTTTAGTTTGTTGTTCGAAAAGGCGCGCACCTTTGTAAGTGATTAACTTTTCAAGCTCCATATTTCGGCGCCTTCCAAAGCTTAAAAGCCACCTCGTGTAGAAACCGGTCGGCTAGGATAGCGAGATTTACGCCATACTGCAAAAGGAGAGGGAAATTACGCACTCGTTAGCGAAAAGATAAAATAAAATCATTGTACCCAACACATCACTAATGTACAAAATTGTGGAGAGACATTGGAATGCTGAGGAAGCAGAATGTAGAAATGCAGCAGTTGAGAGATCCGGAATCACCAGAAAAATAAACTGTCCAGAAAAACTACTTTTCCTAGGAACCAAATGGACAGAAACTATTTTTCCTGGCAGAAAATTGTTTTCTAAGACATTTTCTGGGAAACCAGACACCCCCTTAGAGATGATTTAAATACACAGAATCGACAAATGCAGATGCTAGAAAGAAAAACTTGTTTCTCAAAAACGAAAAAAAAGTTTCGCATACTCACATTCAACCATCAAATGAGCGAGTCGTGTGACAGGCGACTCTATACTAATTCGACGTCATTCGATAGAAACCTAACTCATCTAGTCATTCTTGTAAATTGCTTGCAGCATCTGCACTATTTGAATTTGTCCTCTTTTTGATATCTGACGTTAATTTTACTGATGAACTAATGATCCAAATGTCAGGTAAATGATTTTTAAACACACATACGCACTAAAGACGCAAATTAAAGCTTACCGTTTAACAAAGAAAATAGTTAAAGTTCGCAGAACAAAGCCAAATATCCGTGTCAGGTGGAAAGAAACTTTCTGACGCTAAGTTTCTCGTCAAAAAACGTTGCTTTCTGTCAATAATGAAACGGGTCAATCTGACACATTATTCGAAGTTCACGAGGCATTAAGTTCACTTTCAAAGAACAAAATTCAGCGGCTACTAGTGCAAGTAAACCCAAATAAGATATTATAATAGTAATTTGTTCGAGGAGATGGAGTACAAAATGTTCATACTTTCGTAAATTCTTCAAAGGAAAATGTCGTGGCGAAATCCTTGCGGGTGACTCCGTCTTGCCACTGAGCAATTAGCATCGGATGGTGATGCCTACAAAATAAACATTAGTAAATATAGAAGTGCGCACCAAAATAGATGCTACATTTTCGAGGCTTTAATATAACAGTACCTTACGTTCTCCAATGCTTTTCCTCCTTTCATTGTGTAACTCTGACGCGGGCGAAGAAGAGATAAGTCCGAATTAGTTTCTATCGAAGAGTTTGAAATTAAGGAGAATTTCTCGTCACCCTCAGGAACAGTTCCGTAGCTCAAAATTACGGAAAAATGTAGACGAGAAGCTACATTAGATCCAGGTTGAACTGCTTCCATAATTCCACCCACCAATTTGTCGAGCCGATCTGCGTTGGTTTTGATAACCATTTTTTCCTTCTGGGTTTTCGTGCTCTCACTAGTAATGTGTAGCAGAACTAAATCATACTCAGAATTCTCTGAAATATCTGACCCTGAGAACCCTAAAAGCCTTAGTAACTTGTCGGCAGAATCCGATTGCGAGAGAAAGTCATCGGTTTTGAGAACAGTGAAACCGATATTTGATGCAAAAGACCTAACGCTATCGCTGTTAGTGCAAATAGCAGCTCTCAGGCCCATGAATCTGAAGTTGAACGAAAAGAATTTTATTAAAAATAGACCAACAAATTAAAAAAATAAGAAGTTCGAATCACTCGGGTTGTTGCTACTTAATGAACCTCTCTGATATTGTCGGGATAGATGACTCCTTTGTGTCCGCAACAGTGTCCATTTGATTATTCTGTTTATTTTGAAAATAGAAATCGTACACATCCAATAACTGTGCCAATTCTGTAACCACTCGGTCACTTTCAGATTCTGGAACTGGAGAAAAATCAGAACCAGATCAAGAAAAAGATAGTATTAAATTTCTACACCCCAAAAAACAAAAAGAATGAAAAAAAAAAAGTATAACTGCATTGACTAAATCAGATACTAGATCTAATTAGTAGCTACAGTAAAAGGATATAAAAGAAAACAAATAATCCCCCTTACATATATAAACTCAGCGAAATGAAATATAGATCATCTCAACAAATGTTATAATTTATCTTGATCACGAAATCAGCTGTAATCACGACAAATTCCTCTGGAAGGATTTCTTCGACATGCTTTTTAATAAGGTATAGAGGTAGGCGAGTAAGAGAGAAGAGCCGAAACTTCTTTCACTTTACATGAATTTACATGAAAGAAGTGAGTTTCAAAATTTTATACTCAACTTGAACGACGGCAAAGCGCAATTGCACCTAAAGACATCACTTAAATCCAAAAAGACGAGACAACAAAAAGCGTAATAGCCGACACACATAGTAGTTGTATCATAGCAAATAAATGCATACAAACACCTGAAATTTTCCAGATTCACAGGATTCATATCAGGGAGCATTTGGTTTGTGCTATCCTAGCAGGATTACTGGAAATCCCGTAGAAATCTTTATAGATTACTGCGCTTAGTTCATCCCGCATGTAATTCCGTCAGTAATGCAGGATTAAAGAAATCCATTAATTATCCTTGAGCTGACTAATTATTAAATTAACTTCGAAGGATTCAGATTATGCTTCAAAAATTATTGATTGTCTTGCTAAATAAAGCATATTCTTAAGACAAAAGTCGGAGAAATTCAGTAGATAAAAGTCCTTTACACTTATTGCGTGAAATTGAAGCCCAAAAATTGAATGCTAGAATCAGGATGAAGGATCGGAGTTTTTGAAGTACTGTAAAGTGGAAAATTCCTTACGAAGTACAACTTTTATCCTTTGAAAGGCTACATATATGATGTTAGTTTTTAGAAGGCCAAATGTGCAAATAGAAAATTTTTAAGGATATAAAAGCATTAGGACTGCGATATGTAAAGTCGTTTGAGGACTGAATCAATAGAATTTTCTTTTCTTCGTCTTCGCTGTTTAATATTAGTAAAATAGTTGAAATAAATAAAACGGTTAGGCCTCGTTTGGCATCATCACCCATTTTTTCATTTTTTCTAAACATAATTTCCGCACAAAACACTATAAAAAAGGATGGCAGATTTCTTCCAAGGAGAACTGCTCCGTAAGCTGCTCCGCACTTAAGAATCCTCCGTCGCAGAAGAGGTTGCTCCAGTCCCCTCGCGCTCCGGGGTTGGTGCCGTCTGGGGAGAATCTTTCCTTAAACTTACGGTAGAAGTAGTCGCTCTTGTCCTGCTCCCTCTCTAGCCTACGACCATCATCTACTACAACCCCGATATGGTTGGCTCTTGCTCTCCCATTGGCCATGGCGTGGAAGAATCTGGTGTTACCGTCTCCTTCCTTGAGCCAATGCTGTTTGGCTCTCGCTTGCCAAAGCAGTTCCTCGTCGGCGATAATATGTTTCAGGTTCGCTTTGAGCGAATTCCGGGTCTGTACCTGGGTGGCCGTCAGATTAGACCCTTCTTCTAAGAGGTCTAGCTTGTGGATCTCCTCAATTAGTGTTTTTAAAAAACAAATAACGGCAACGACACCAAGCGAGGCCTTAACTAGACACTTTGCACAGGCACCTAGATACCAAAATGCCATCAAGTATCTGAATCGAAAACCTAGGCACAGGGACACTGTATATCGATGTATATGTATTAAATATAGCTATCGATGTTAAAAAAATCTCATTAATGTCTAAATGTCACTTGCCAAAATCTTGGCACTAGGACAAAGTATATCTAGGATAATACATTTTGGGTTATTTAATTATTTAAACATTATATATTGGGAATTATTTAAAAAAAGGTTCACAGGTACGGTAAATCTTGGCTTGCCCACCCGATCCAAAATTTTCTGTTAACTAGTGGGTAAACCGTTTCCCGGTACAGTAGGCCATCCTTCTACCTTGGAAAACTAGGATAAAAATTTGGGTTAGACCCGTTTAGTGTAAATGTTGGACCTTTACCCTAGCCGAAACCAACCGTACTCTACCCGTATCTGCTAAACTCACTATATTGATCTATTCAGATGCAAAATAAGGCAAGACCCTCCATTCCTGGTCATAGATGCACAGTAAGCAAATACACGATCACGTATCCAGAATGATTTATTTTCAAAAGGAAAAGCCCTAACTTATTGCACCAAAAGAGGTTTTATGCCTTAAAGAGTAGTCACTCGAACATTTGCCTTTAGCTCGATGTAACATGAGACTCCAATTGTCCTTAAATAAAGTAACTCTGGCCAGCAAGTTAGTTTGCAGTAAAGTTGGTTTTAGTTAGAATAATAACAGATCCCCAGCCGTGGTAAGTCAGCATCATTTCAAAGCAAATTCCCCCCAGCAAAATCAGCATGATGAAAATCGAACTTGTCCACAAACTAATATAATGGACACTAACAAGGTCGATAGCCACAAAAGGATCGAGTAAATGGTCTGGCGATTTTGCAGAAAACTGGGCAACATAATAGATTCTTTATGTCTTTCTGCAGAAGTAGAACTTACATTACTCTCCTACTCCAGATCACCAATCATCTTACATTGAAGATCAAGCATTCAACTCTCAAAAGGAGCTCCTTCGTTGATGAATTGTTAACTTCATCAGATAGTTATTGATCTGTATTACGCTAATGGTTGGAATATCTTCCAAAAGCACATCCAACCGTCGCACGGTCAGATAATCACTTATTACACAATTTATGAACAAATTGAAGAGGAGAAACTGCGGCAGATCAAAACTCTACCATTATCAATCCAAAGGAACTACTTTTAAAACTACCAGCAAACCAAATGACCAAAATTTTGCCATTCGATCCATAAATTACACCAAAAATGAACAACATGGCGACCCACTACACAAAGGAATGATACTTATCACCACTCACAGGCCCAAGAAAACAAAATTTCACCACATAGGAAATATACCTAAATTTAAAAGGAAAAGGTGGTGTGGGGTTACGCATTCTACCACTACCAACCAAAAGGAACAATTTTTAGCACTACCCACAATCCCAATAACCAAAATTTCACCATATAATCTACAAATTACCTACAAAAATAACGAAAAAAAAAAATAGCAGGAGAGAGATGGGCAACACATTACACGGATTAGTTAGATATAACTATTGATCAGAATCCTATGACAACCAACAAAAAGGAGCGATTCTTAGCAATACCCACAAAGCAGAAACCAAAAATTCACCATTTGATCCGCGAATTGCATCAAAAGATAGAGAATTGAGCAGGGATTGAAGAGAACAAAGGGAGAAGAGGAAACGGGCACCTTGGGGAGGGGGAGGGGTTCGCAGGGCGAGGAAGCCACAAGAGGCGAGGGAGGCGAAGGAGTGGAGGTGGGCGTGGGAGTGGGAGGGGGAGACGAGCGACGCGTAGCCATCGCCGTAGAGCACGAGCGCACGGCTCGGCTTATCCGCCATTGTTGCTGCTTCCTACAGTGGAATGCGAGAAAAATTGCTAAAAGAAGAAGAAAAGACGTAGTGGAAGACAAAGTCGAAGGGGTGACTACAATACAATATAGTTGGTATTTGGAATTTGGAATTTATACAAATATATAAATTTTCAATAAAAATATATAAATCTTTCTCATATTTTATTATTGAACCGAATCTATTGATACAAAGCAAGAAATTAAGTGCCGTGGCACGGGAGTGTGTCGCTCTTCGCCTTGCACTGTACGATACGGGCACGCTTCCGTGCCGACACGTGAACGCTTGCGTGCCAATGGATACGCATGACCTCCCAGTGGCACGCTCTTGCACGTTTTTTTTTTTTTTTTTTTTTTCCAATAAACTCTTATAATATTGTTTTGAAATGTTTAGTCAAAAAATTATAAATATTGACTATATATAACTTATTATACTCACCAATTAATATATTGATAACTTTTTATATATATAAAATACAACTATACCTCATAGAAAATAAAAATAATAATATAATAATAAAACTCACAAGTATAATAAGTATTTAACTATATATTTACTGTAAAACCATGTGTTAAGAAAAAAAAAAAAAAAAAAAAAAAAAACTTGGCACGCTCGGCACGTTCGGCACGGCACGGGCGATACCCATTAGGTATCGCTCTATCTCGAACGGTATTACCGGACGGGGTAGATACCCTCTCGTACCGTGCCCCTATTGTAGGGGCACGATACGTGCCGACCCGTGCCGCTCGGCACGGGCGGCACTTAATTTCCAGATACAAAGTCATTTGTGTTATTACATATTTTATTGTTGAATCGAATGGATGGATACGAAGTCATTTGTATTATTAGATTTTTTTTTTTTTTGATAAAGAGATGTGCGGTTAGAATGATAGTGGGTTCCTATGGTTTAGTGGGTAGTTAGAGAAATAGTATAATCTAAGAAATGAAAATAATTTAAGGAATGAATCTAACAACGAAAAACTTGGTTGTACCAAATATTTGGTATATATATATCTGTGTTGAACCGATCCGATTTATCTTTTTTTTTTATTTCTTTTAATCGAATCAACCTAGCTTACCTGTCAAATCAGCCTACTTACCGAATCGACCGGCAAACTTTATTATATACTTTGTATTGAATCAAATCGGCTCAACGGTTGCCTTTTTTTTTTATTTCTTTTAATCGAATCAGCTTACCTTACTTATTGAACCGGCCTATTTTGTTATATTATATATTCTATATTGAACTGAATTGATACTTTGTTATATATTTTGTGTTGAACCAAATTATTTTGATATAGAATCTCTTTTTTTTCTTTCTTCAACCGTTACGTTTTTTGTTCCTTCGAAGAGTCCCTCCATGCACGATGGTTCTTCCCCTCCTCTCCACATTGATAATTCTTCCACATCCATCGCAGCATTTTATCTCCCCCAATCCTCCTCCTCATCATCATCATTATTATGAATGACCGTCACTATATTTCTGGAGTAATAGCTGTACGTACCGCAGGTTATTCCCTCTCTCTATCTCTAAGTTGTGATTTGATCTGAATTTTAAGTACATTGATAGAAAATTTTGCTTGTGTTCTTAATTACGTCAACCTCCGAATTCTTTTTCGATCTCTACTTTTTTTTTCTCTTTTTTTTTGTTAATTTATAGACCTTATTTGTTAGGATTAAATTATCTATATAGCATTATCGTTTTGTTATTCTTCACATAGTGTTGTTTACGCATTATTCAAAGGAAAAAACTATTTTTTTGGATTGTTTTATTAATTTCTGTATACAAATAAGATTTAAATAGATCATATTATAGAAAAATGGCATCTTTTGTAAGATTTTATTTTTTAATGTCCAGAGTATATAAGTTTTTTACTATAATTTTATTTTTTGACGATCGAGTTTAATCAGACAGATTGACTATATAGGATTAACACAATATACTTTACTATGCATCAATAAGTTATAAATATAAAATTGTTGAGATCAAAATTTTCGCCGCTCGAGAAAGTAACACGTAGAGTAGACCATCGACTAAAGATATTAACCGACAAAAGAAGGAGTCAACAAAAAGGGACTCGCGTCTTGATTAAGACCGACCCTAGTTACGGGAGAGTGCGGCACGCGACATACGCCATCGACTAAATGCATCAGCCGATAGGAAAAGCGGCAAGCCGATAAGAGAAGCGACCAACAAAAAGTTAATAATAGATTAGTCAAATAATCTTTTAACATAAAAATTAATTAAGATAAGTTTAATGTTTACGAGATGGGCAATGAGATTGTGGATGAATATTATGAGCGTTAGATACGTCTGAAACCTGAAAGAATATATTTTATAGTATTAGATTATCATTTCATCCTAAAAAAATGGCATTACTTGACAATGAACAAGACATTATTGAAGTGAAAGATTATCAAACTTAAAATACAATTTGATACATGCATCTCTATTTGGTATATAAATTTAAGCAAGAAAAAGAGAATTTACAACTTTCTTAGAGCGTTTAAGCCTTTTAAGCTTTGAGTTATCCTGTGCGCTTGAGAGCTGTAGAAAAAAAAAAACACATCTGGCATTATTAAGTTTTCTGCACTCGGCAATGTTTAAATACGAAAAGTACATTACGTGCACTAAATTAAGCAGAAAAAGATGTAAGCCACAATGAAAAGTAAAACAAGTAAGAGAACAAACTCCATAGTGGTAATTGAAAATTATATACGTCCTCACAAGCATGAAAAAAAAGACTTAACAACACAAAACAGGGAAATGAACAATAAGAGAAGTGAAATTTCATTAGGAAATTCAAAAGGCAAACTTCAACTGCATTTATCACCATTAAGATCTGAAGGTTTAAGAGATAAAAAAAATGATAGAAATTTCTCAGAATGAGCACTCCAGGAGCCATATATATTACTCTGAGCACAATGACTAAACAATTTAAGGCATCTTTTTCTCTAAAAAAAAAAGAAGCTATTTAAGGAATCTGATGGAGTTTAAATAATCTATGCCAGCATAAATTATTTCCAAGTCTGTAGCAGAACGATGCAGAGAGAAAACAAATAATTCTGAACAATGACATGAATGCAGCGAGACAGATGAGAGTAGATATTAGACGTAATAACAGACAAGTGCAATATCAGTTATACAGTTCATTCTTCAGGTGCCTAGGGATACAGAAGAGGAAAAAACTTATGTAAGATTGATGAAGTTCACAACCTTCCAATTTGAAGTGTTTCAAGTCACGAACCTTCTTGAAGCACCGAAACGAAAATTCAGTGAGACAGTATCTGACTTTTCTGAGCTGACTGAGTGCACTAGGATCCAAAACTGTATAGATTTTAAACTAACTATTAGATACAAACAAAACATACTATTAATTACTCATTTTTTTAATTACTCAAATTTTAAAGAATGCAAGTATGAAAGGACAAGAAACAGCCAAAATGTTCACCCCTAAAGTTCTTTTAAGCAATGCCTAATAAGAGAAGGCAAAACATATCTCTAAACCGTCATGCAGTGACATGCTTTTGCTGATCTTAGGATTCTTTCTTTTTTCTTTTCTGTTCTATTTATTCAGATTTCAAACCACAAACATTTAGTAACAACAACCTACAAATTCCCAAAGAAAACAAATATAAATCAAGAGTTCTTCACATATAAAGAACTATTTGAATACTCATGTACAAATTCGTGTGCACAATGACAACCATCATACTTCCTGCGATACAGATTGAAATAGAGAAAGCACTTGAAGTCTCATAGTTTACTACATGGTTTTTTGTGCTTGCAGGAATCAAATTATTATGCACAAGAAGTTGCTACAAATGAAAATGGTATGCTCTTTTTCAATTTCTTATATAATCTAATAAAAATTAATTAAATAATAGCTTCCAATAGACTGATATAAATTATTCTCTAGTTTGATTAGTTAATTAATAATATAATAAACCAAAATTAATCTATATGATCAACTAATATGGCCTAACTACTCAAAGCTTGAAAAGTACGAAGACAATGCCAACACAACATTGTCTAAATATCTAAATGAGAAAATTCATCCAACTATGAAAGTGTAAATCCCATGGTCTTGCACCTTCCTTGAAGTCTAGCGGGTCCTAACTTTGCTAAAGCACGTTCCACTTCTTCACAGACCTGTGTAAGCACATCAAAAGAAATGCAAGAAATTAGGCAAGCAGAAGAAATGAGTAAATAAACAAGCAATGTGTTAGAAAACCTCTTTTTATCTATTCAGTTAATCGATATTAAAAAGTTCCTCCAAAATGAGATACATACACTAAATTATTTCTAAATGACCACTACATGAAATAGAAACATTATACAATTTGAAGCACATAACGATTCACAATTTGACATGCATACCAAGCAAAAAAATTTCAAAACAAACATGTCATATAAAATCTGTGATCCTGATAAACTAACAGGAGAAAAGAATTACCAAAAAAATAGAAAAATAATAGAATGTTCTGAAACAGAATGACACATCATGTTCAGAAACAGAATGAGACATCAAACAAAATCTCAGATCAAACACCACATAGTTGACATCCTACTTCTATATTAGAAGAATGGCAGTTCATGCTACACTGCTTTATCAGGTTAAGCTATCACATACATAAGCAATATTGAGCAGTCAATACTCTCTTCAATTCCTTCTCTATCAGGAAGTTGATAGATCATTTTATGACAACCAATACAAAAGACACATCAAAAATTTTTTGCTCCTACAGCAAAAGATGGGGATAATAATGAAAGAGGAATACATAAAAAGCACTTAAATCACCTAAAACTTTAAGTAGCTCCAAGTTGTCAAAAAATGGAAAACTGCACATGAAAGGACCCTTTTCCCTACACTAGTTATCAGATCATCATCTAGCTCACCTTAGAATCTAAAGGTAATTTGTTCATAAAATCCAGATGATTTGCATGCTACAAGAACATATACTGTTGCTCATAGGCTTATGCTAAATTACAAAGCACAAAAAGCAGGAAACTCTTAACCAGATATTCCAGATTTTAAGGGATTCCATTTTAAACAAATAGCATAATTTTACCAGAGCATTAATTCATTGGTTATGGCCCAGAAATGTTATCCATAAACTGATGGAAACAACCACACATAGCACTCTGATTCAAGTAAATAAGTTCAAACGTACCAAGCTTCTTTAGGAATCAAACAAAGTTGCAGTTCCACTATAATGAGCAAATAATCTCCTATGATAAAAAATATTACTACACTTGTAAACCTGAACAAATATGCAGATTGTTGGTGAAAAGAACAAAAAAAATGAAGTTAATACCAGTAGGTAGTTTCCATTTAAGAAGAGCATAATGTATGAATGTTTACGTCCAGTACCTATAGGAAGGTCGTAACAGACAAACTTACAACTCTACGAAGAATCGGCTCTAGTGATGAACAAATTTTCTGCAGACTATCCACCTCGAGAGCCTCCACAATGACACTGCAAAACATACAGCTTTTTCACTTACTAATTACAAACAGGAAAGTAATTGTAGTTTCCACTTTAGTAGCAAAGCTCGAAAGGCAGAAAGACAGAAACTTAATGAGAAGTATCAGGTTCTATGCACATATAGATACACCAACATAAGAAAAATAAAACATAAAGACCAGTATACTTCACAACTCCCCACCACCCCTAGAACCTATAGTTACAACAGTTGACACCCTATGCGATTTCTACCTTGTTGTTACATCCAACTCAGTGTTGTGTCTTGAAATAACTAGCATACTGCTTCTATCTCTAACACACCAAACTTAAGACACAGCACAACATAAGCCCAACTTAAAACTTCTCTATCTAGGGTCAATTTGCACCTGAAGCAATTTCATTAACTAATTATAGAACTAGAAGAAAATGAAAGTTGCATCACAAAAAGGGCTTCCCTTTGGAAAAAGTAAAGTAAAAGATAAATAACAACTAAAAAAGGTCTATGAGTCTCTGCATAAATTTACTCTTACATCATAAAGCTACCGACTAATTTGATAATCCAATTATGATATGAAGTGAAAACCCAAATTTAAACCCTATTTACATGCACAGATGGAATGTTCAGTGAGTTTCTTATCGAAGTAAGGTGGAGTCGGGCATCTGCCGGCAGACGCCGACCTTAAGAAACCTGAAGTATTCAATCTGTAGCATCTCCCCACCTTTCACTGGGTCAAAGCTGCATTTGTAAAAACTGAAGACACGACCCCCAAAAAGAGAGAGAGAGAGAGAGAGAGAGAGAGAGAGAGAGAGACAGCAATACATTTTGCAACATCAAAAGAGCATGAATATAACAATGTGATTCTTAGGGTTTATACCAATTATATAGCAAACATTGTAGTCATAAAATAGAAATCGCCCCAAATGTATAGAAAATGAATAATGTGGCAAACAAATTAGGGTCAAACGAACCCTAGATCGATTCCTAACTCACCAGAGCCACACTCACCTCAAAGATCGAGGATCCTCCGCCACCGCCGGGAGATCTTGGAAAGCCTAGCGACCCTCGTCGACGACGACGACGACGACGACGATGACGACGACTCTCAACCACCGACGGGAACGAAGAAGAAGAAGAGGGGAGGCAAGGGGAGAGCGAGAGAGAGAGAGAGAGAGAGAGAGAGGGGGGGGGGGTGTGGGGGCGATGGGTTAGATCGAGGGGGAGGGCGATTGTTTTTTTGTTTTAGATAGGGTTGTTTTTTTTTTTTGGGTTCTGAACTTTATTGAGTGAGGGAGTGGGTTTTTTTAGTTGGGTAGATTGCCGAGGTGATTTTTTTTACGACCGAATTTTAAAAGTATATTTAATTTTTAATATAATATAAAATTTTAATAAAAATATAATTAAATTCATTGATAAATTATTAGTTAAAATTAGAATAAGTTTGATATTAATAAATTTATATGAAACAAAATTTATGTTTACATTCGCTTTTTTTATATATATTTAGATTCAACAAGCTATTTTGGTAAAATTATTTTTCTTTTTATTTTAAAATTTTTATTTTTTAAATTTAAATAATATTTTTTGGGCTAACTCTATTGTTTATGATGGGTAGAGGTGGAGTGGTGTTTGGTAGGTTGGATTTAAATTTGGGTCTTGATGGATTATTTTTTAAAAAAATTATATATAAATGGGACACTTGTATAAAAGTGTCCCAACAATATAAAAGTGTCCCAACAATGTGTCACTATAACCTTATTGTGTTGTAGTGGACTGACCTCGACGAGGACAAACATTAAACCGCCTCAGTCAAGCGACGAAAGAGGCGAAGTCAAGATCAACTCTCGGCTGCTCGAGCCGCAGAAGGAAAGATCTTGGAAGGAAAGAGTACGAGATTTTGACACAAATCTCGTAACAGATTCTGGAACGGCAAACAGCGCCCAGCATTGGAAAGCGCCGAAAATCACGCTTCGTTGCGTCGATTAGGGAATAAACCTGGATGGAAAACGGCTACTATCCTTTTGAGGAAAATCGACTTAAAAGAAAGCTGTTGAGGAATTTACGATGATTTCCTTTAGTTTACGCCGATTTTTAGAATCGGCAGTTATACACTTGGTTCGTAAATGTATAAATAAGCGAACCAACGAAAAAAAAAGGATCATACAACCTCGTAAGCCAGTGACTACCCTTGTTTTTTCATTCTTTAATATCTGCTTTCCTAGATAACCTTTATCGTATTTTTTAGAAGCAGATTTTGTAATCGATTTTCAGTTACTCTTGTAACCCCACTCCAATCAATACAAATTCTTAATGGGCTACTTAGCCGTGTCAATTCCTTGTCTTCAAATCCAAGTTCGCCTATTCTAGGCCGAACTTTGTTTCCCTCACGACCTCAGTTCGGCTAATCTAAGCCGAGCTCGTTCGAGAGTTGATAGAGAAGAATTGGCACGCGACGCATCACACTAAGAGGGCCACCTTTTGATCGAAAGGAAAGGATGCGAGATTTGGGCGTGAATCTCGTAACAGCTCCTGAAACGGCAAGCAGCGCCCAGTATTGGAAAGTGTCAAGGATCACGCTTCAGTGCAATCTGATTGGTCGAACTAGTAGGTTCAATCTGATTTTTAAATTATTAATACTAACTTAATATACTATTTAAATCATTGATACTAATTCAAAATTTCTATATAGTGTTTAAAAATCTTCTTATTCGAATGTGGATTTTGGAGTTAATAGTTGAATTCGGGTTTGGATTTTTTGAAACCGAGCCAGAATCTGACCCATTGATATCGCTGACCATTAGTCACTAGCCACTATTTTTTTTTTACCACTAACCTTAACCTTTTAAATTTTTGGGTTTAAAATGTTTATTATCTCTAACAGTTAAAATGTTGTTATGTTTTAAAATATTTATTTTCTCTAATAATTCAAGACTATTCTTCACACCAAACCCCTATGGTTAAAATATTTATTATCTCCAACTGTTAAAATGTCACTATATTTAAAACGTTTATTATATCCAGGGATGTAAACGGGTGGAATTCGAAGCGAATTTTTAAAAATCCAAACCCGAACCCGACTACCAAACCCAAAACCCGAATCCGACGGATTTTAAAAATCCATATCCAAATCCGAATCCGAAAATCCAAATCCGAAGCAATTATTTTTCTTTTCCTCTTTACAATATTTTAAAATATATTGCATTAAATCTAAATTTTTAAAATATAAATTTAAAAATAATATCAAATATTTATATACACATATATTATATAACGTAAAATCAATTCGGGTTCGGGTCGAGTTCGGATCGGGTACAATCAAAATCCATATCCGAATCCAAATCCGTCGGATTATCGTTTTTTATATCCGTATTCGTTTAACATCGAATAAATTCATTCCGTGTGGATGCGAATTCGGATAAAAATTCAGATATCCGTACCCATTGACATCCCTAATTATATCTAGCGGATCAAAATTGTTTTTAATCTTATTTAGTTCAAAGGGTTAAACCAAGTCGCTTGATAGACTCGGTTACGGTCTGACTAATCAAACCAACCGGTTCAATCTAGTTTTTAAATCATCTATACTAAATATACTGTTTAACTCATTGATGCTATTAATGTTTAAATTAGAGAAATTTTAAAATTTATTAAATATATTAAATATGTTGAATTTAAATATTTACACATATTCAATTTATTTTAAATATTGATATAAACTAATGTCTAAATTATAATTTAAAATTTTCTTAAATTAATATTTAAATTAGAGTTTTTTTTTTTTTAAAGAGAAAGGTAATATACTACTAGTTTCGTTTATAAAAATAACTTAGCTAGAAATGTAAAGTAATTAAGTTTCGAACTCGATCTCGAATACCACCATCAATCAAAATCTTCTTTAAATTTAACAATATTTAATTACGAAAATGCTATCCACATCAAGTTATCTTTTAATCCGTTCAAAAATAAAATAACATTTTTACCATTTATTGATAAACGATATAAATTTTTATTATTATTAATAAAATTAAATACCTAATAATTCGAATGGATCGAGAAAGAAACTCCACCAATACAGATTCATTTGCATGAAGCAAAATACTATTTTATAATTAAAAGTTAAATATTTTTATCTAATAATTTCAAACTGATTGTCTTGATGCAAATAACAAAAAATTTGATAATTAATATCAGAAATCTACCGAGTTCAAAGCTGATCTATTTTATATTTCTAGCTAATTTTATTAAAAAAAAAAATACTTGAAAGAATAATAATAATTTCAGAAAATGGTGGTCTACGTATGACGTGGTGCACCACGTCCACTCAATAATAATTTTTTTTTAATATGCATCTATAAATATCTACATCATCATTTCCCTCTCGTCAGAGTCCCCACCCCCGAAAAGCTCTCGTCGTCGTCTCATCTCCCGTTCTCGGAACCGACCCTCGGAGGAGCGGATCTGAAGGAGCTAGGGTTAGGGTTTACTCCTCCTCCTCATCGTCGCCACCTTCGATCGCCTTCTTCGTTGAGGTGCGTCTCGATCCGATCCCCTGTCTCGCTTTCTTGTTAGATTTAGATGTTTTTTATTATTTTTTTTAATTTTTTTTATTTTTTTTTTCTTTGTGGCGAATTCGCCGTTTTCGTCGATCTATTTGATCGGTCGCGTTGCGGAGGTGCGTTTTGGGCGCAAGTTGTTCGAATCCTTCGCGAGTTTTTGATGAATCGCATCGATAATCGTCGAATTGGGATCTACTCGTTTAGATTTTTTGGCGAATTCGTCGTGACCATCGATTGGATAAGGTGTATTAGATAGGTTGTGTTGTGATCGTGGTTTGTAGAATTCCCTTTTTCTTCTTGCGATCTGTTTTGAGGAATCGCATAGAGAGTCGTCGAATTGGGATTTCAATGGAGGTTTTTATGGCGAATTCGTCGTTCTCGTAGAAGAGTTTTGCCTTCAGATCCTTTCGGGCTTATTGTAGTCATAGCGTTGGAATCGCGTGTGATCTTGCTGTGGTTTGCGATCATTGATCTCAGATTCTGGGGCAATTGTTGTCTCTGCGAGACTTTTTCGAGAAAAAATCACCAATTATTGCTTGATTAGGTTTGATTTAGTCCTTCATAATATTTTTTTCTTGATGGAGCTTCTTTTGTGGTTGAAGCATATGTTGATTGGTTGTTATTTTGCTATTTATGTTGATTTATATCTTGTTCAAGGTCAAAGTTATAAGACTGAGTCTGTAGAAATACGAACCCTTTATCCTAATTCATTTTATTCGTCTCTTTTAAATATATTTATATTTATCTAATCCTTCTTTTTGTCTTTATTCTTTACAGCCCATTCATGATTGACACATAATGCATGAAGCTAATCTCTTTTAGTATCCGAATCAGAATGGTAATGAAAATGCTAGAAGGTAGTGGTGACTAGCGACGTACCAATTTTTCATTTAGGGCATGTTTGGTTCAAAATGGGAATTGAAATCGGAATAGGAATGAACCGGAATGGAAAACAGAAGGATGAATCTCCTAATTTGTTTGGTTCACAATAGGATTAGTAATAAGAATCAACTTATTATTATTATTTAAATAAGACAAATTTAATCTACTATCTAAATTTGTAATCAAAATTTAATTCAAATTGAGATTCATAACTTAAATTTAAATTTAAATTCAATGTCAAAATGTAAAACTATATCTAAAATTCAAATATCAAACTTAAATTGAAATTGAAATTAAAATTAAAATTTAAAAGTTAATAATTTTGAATTTATATGTTAAATTTAAATTTAAAATTATAATTTAATCTAAATTTAAGTTTATATGTATATTTGAATTTAAATAATTATTACTGAAAAAAAAAGAGTTTTTTTCTCAATCCGTTCCGGAATCAAAATTATTAACTTATTAGTGTATAATTTTGGAGGGATTTGATTCCCTCCGGAATGGGAATCGGAATGCTAATCCCTCAAGCCAAACGCCAACAATGGAAATGGCTCATTCCGATTCCCATTCCGAGCCTTGATTCCTTCCAACCAAACATGCTCTTAGGCTGCGTTTGGTTCAGTTATAAACTAGAATTGCTTATTTCAGTGATAGGTATAAGTTCAGGAACAAGCATGAATAAAATCAATTTTACGTTTGGATAAAAATTGGATTGTTCCTAGGAATAAGAAAAATAGCGTTTGGATAGTTAGATTGGAATAGTGAGAATAAGAGTAATTATAATTTTAAAATAATGCTATTTTATCTAAATAATTAATATAAAATATTAATTAAATAATAATTTAACTTATTTAATTAACTATTGTCAGATAACCCTGAATATTAATTGATAAAATAATTAACAATAATGAGTATTATTAATAAATAATTCAATTAATTATAAATAATTTAATAAATTAATTAGTTAATTATCTAATCGTTAGATAATTAGTTAATAAAATAATTAGATTAGTAAAGATATTAGATTAATTAAAGAGTTAATACAATAATTAAAATTATATTTATTTTAGTTAAGTTTATTCTTAATTAATTGATAACATAATTAACAATAATGAGTATTATTAATAATTATTAATTTAATTAAATATAAATAATTTAATAACTTAATTAGTTAATTATCTAAATACTTAAATAATTAGTGAATAAAATAATTAAATTAGTTAAAATATTAGATTAATTAAAGAGGTAATACAATAATTAAAATTATATTTACTTTAGTTAAGCTTATTCTCAGTTAATTGATAAAATAATTAACAATGATAAGTATTATTAATAATAAATAATTTAATTAACTACAAATAATTTAATAATTTAATTAGTTAATTATCTAAATACTTAAATATTTAGTTAATAAAATAATTAGATTAGTTAAAATATTAGATTAATTAAATAGTTAATACAATAATTAATTATATTTATTTTAATTAATCTTATTCTCAAATGGGAACAAGCCTTGTTGAACAGTAGTTCCAGCCTTATATCAGTTTATTCCAGAAAGACGATAATTGTTGTTTCCATCCATAACCGAACGCGTTTGGAGAACAAAGATGGAACAAGACCTTATTCCAGGTCTTATTCCCGAAACAAACGGAGCCTTATTAGTGTATAATTTACTCGGGTTTCTTTTTCGGTGTAGTGTTGTTGTCCATTGAATGCAAGTAAAATTTTATTGCGATACAGACCTGGTATTAGAGGGACATTTCTTAGTTTTATCATATATGCTAGATAAAGTTCTTGATTTTCAAAACTTATGCTTATAGTTTAGTGTCATCACTTTACCCACTTTATGCAAAAATGATAAAGGATAGAACTGTCTCTAAATTTCTTTTTCCAAGGCCCTACTTTGATGGTGTAATAATTCAATGTCCTTTTTTTTTTTATAAAGGCAGTTTGGTCCCTATAATTTTATAAATAGCCCAACACCTTCGACGCACTTATTCGAACACCACTTGTTTGACGTCTTATATTGCAAAATATAAGTTTTTTTTTTCAGTATGGACAATCCAATCTGTGGAACCATTATTACCTTAACACTTGTCTCATCTACTCCCTTGTCGTCTTGTATCCCCTCTCGTAATATTTCGAATTGGTTGTAATTTGTAACCTCTAATTGGCTGCAGGGTTAACATATTTATTACTCTAAGCATGCAGTATTTTGGTGCTTTATCTATCAGAAGCCAAAGAAATACTAGAAAATTTATTTTTTATATGAACTTAGTTGTATCCCCCGTCAACAAAGTATGAAGGCTCAAGGCTCCGATCGACCTTGAATGAGAGTGGCAGGCGCTTTCCAGTTTCAACTTTTAAATTTCGTTCAGTTGACTGAGTGTCTTGTTTGGTCAATGAAAACCTATTAGGGCTATTTAGCAGCATCTGTACGTAAGCTCCGTCTTGGAAACACGATACCGGTGAGACAAAACAGGGTTAATCATGTGGAATCATTTTCGTACAGTGGTGGTTGCTTTCGTAATTATTTGGACACCACTATACAGGAAAGGCGGCGGTATACTTATTCTAGGTAGATTGTGTTTCACCTTTACTGGAAGTAAATGTCTTTTCGCTGCAAAAATAAGGTTTTGTTATTTGTCAGTTTCATGACCACTAAATAAACAAGTAAATGTCGAGGTTGAGAATTTTACGTCATTTGGTGCTATCTTTTATGTGCATAATGGTTGATCTCTTGGATAGGTAGGTGCATTATTTCAATCCTTTTTTTTAGCAGGCACTTTTGCGGATGAGATAATGATTACGCCTAGATCGGTAGCATAATGATGAATTGTCTACATTTCAACATTTTGTTACTCACATTTGCTACAAATTTTTACAGTTCCTTTCTCTAATGTGCATTAATCTGTTACTGTTATCTTAATGTTGTTGAAGTTGCAAGTTATGATGCTACCTTCAACTACATAGAAATGTTTGAAAACGGTACCGCCCAAATTAGCAAAGAGTAGAATTCATGGACCAAAAAATTCTAGAAAAATCCCTTCCTTGATTTGCTTAGTCAAGTTATTCATCTCAAATTCTCAAAAGGATATAATGGTGTGCATCATCTGTTCTTCCTATCAGTTCTTAGTAAATTGATACGCACTCTGCTCTTGGAGTCTCTGAGAAATTTCGTTTCCGGACTGACAGTAAACCATGAATGTAAATTTTTCATTTTTTGAGAAAACACAGACTATTTTGTCAGTGTGTTATTACATAGGTAAAACTATAACATAGCGATGATTGTCTTAACGAGCCTTTGAGATTGTAATATAGAACATGTAGTATATCTGTTAAACATCTTAACGTATATAATTTGGTAAGCTAAAGAAACTCAGTCATGTTATAATTGAGAGCTTTAATTGGAAATATCTTATTTTAATTCGACCTGCTTTCATTATGCTATGCAAAAGTCACTATGCATAGCAAATTACGAAAGAAAGCAACTTGGAGTAATTGTTCTATCCTTCTATGGTAATTTACCTATCATTTCAGCCACTAGTTTATGAAATTGCCTGTCGTGCTATTCTTTTAAATTCTTGTAAATTTTTTTTGAAATTTCATTAAGGATGTTTCCTTCTTTTTCTGATTTTTAATAGATCTAAACAGTCAACGAGAGGATGACGGAAGGAAAATCTCTTTTGAATCCATATGCCACTCCCTACGTACCTCTTTCGAGGAATCCTGCTGGGAAGACCCTAGAGAAGGAGAAGAAGGCTGCAGAGAATGTATCAGACGATCCGGAAAAGAAAGAGGGTGGCGATGGGCCGTCAGAGCATCAGCTCCCCGACTCTCTTTTGGAAGAATTTGATAAGCTTGGCTCCTCCGCTGAGTCATCATCGAAGGCGGATCTCTCTTCCGGTTACGACGACCCGTTTTATGACGATGAGTTTGTGGACGCCGGCGATCTCGATATAGTACTGGAATCTATCTCGCTGATGTTCCCCAACATTTCTTTGGATTCAATTGCCGAGCTGTTGCGTGCGAACGGCTACAATCCGAGCCATACGATCAGCGTGCTTGAACAGCTCGAGGTATGCAAATTTATGATCTTTCATTTCCTTTATGCTTTATTTTTCTTAGCACAAAAAACTGCATCTAAATGAGTTAATGCGTGCTTCTTAACTTTCCGGTTATTGCTGCAGTTGGAATTTAACATAGAAAGTTTCTGATTCATGCCATTCTTGAGTATGTTTTCTGTTCAGAGTTCTCCCGGGGGTTTTACCAATCATTTACCCGTCGTTTTTTGTTGAAAAAGTAGAGTGATATGAAAGTCATCGACCCATGGTATTTTTGTTTCGTGCATCTGTGAGAGACAACCGAACTTTTGCTAATGAACGGTGTTGTCGTATTTTTAACTCTCGATTGCATCCAAAGTAGTTTTCGGAAGAGGACAAAGTCACAGACGACGCGGCAAAAATTCGTTAAAGATAAAGCGACTACTAAAGACCAAAATCACAATAAGTTTAAAGTTTTCGAACTATCCGTGCATTTTTCTTAGGGTGGTGGTGATATGTATATGGATAGTCCCTGAGCATTACAAAACCTCTGAATCAGCAATTTGAAATAAAGTGAGTCAATTTTACTAGCGAAGGACCAAAGTGCAATGCGTGCGAGAATGTTCAGGTCCTCGAGAGTTCAAGTGAAAAAAATAAAGTAGTGCGACGATCATCCGTTATGTTAGCAGTTGAAGGTTTTCTTTTTGCTGCAATAACTGAGTTTTCGCATTCGGTTAACTGTTACAGTACGGAGACGACGGATTCGAGGACGTCGTGGCTCAGCCTTCGGAGAGCCGCATCCGTCTGGACAACCCGCCTGTTTCTCAGGCATCCAAACCTGAAGACAGCCGCGGCCACAACGTCTGAATCTGCCGCGATGAAAGAGTCGCAGATTCGACCTGCTATCGAATATTCGTGTATAGAAGTGTAATGCCCTTTCGCTCTTGGCGGCGAGTGTTATCGCCTCCTTCCGAAAAGAGAGAGACTAAAAGAAGAAAAGGAAGAGAAGATTGTCTTGGTGAGTATTACATAACAGACTCAGATGGTTCATTTCTGCTTTAGGTGATTACTGATGACTTCTGGTGCAGGGCTTTCTTCTTTTCTTTGTGTGTGCATTTGAACTGTGTTGCTGTCTTCTGTACTTGTTAATTGCTTGTACAGCTGATGGTCGTGCTGTATAGGTTACAGCATTTGCAACAAATTGCAGCTCTCTAGAGCTCAAACCAAAAAGAAAAAAAAAAAAAAGGAATTAAAAAAAAAAGAAAAAGAAAAATGGAAAGGAGAAATATAAAAGGTTTCTGCTTTTCTCTCTACATAGAATATTCTATACGCACGGTTCTTCATCACTCTCTGGAATCTTATTCATGTCAAAATGCTAAACAAATCATGTGTGTGATTCTCTCTTATTATTGTACTCTTAACAAAGAATTTGCGGAGCCATTAGCTCAAATAGGGTAAATTGGTCTACTTAACAAAAGTTTCATTTTGGTGGTTAAGCTTTTAAATTCAACACTCGAGACCCTGAGCACTCAAACAAATCTCTAAATTTTTAACCTTGGCACCTTGGTCATTTTCTGTATATTACAAATCCTTTTATAATTTAATCTGTGATTGTATTGGGAAGTTTCTCCACCAAAAATGACTTATGAATAGGAAAGCATTTGTACCCATAAAAGTATGACAATCCTACTTTCTCTTTTATATATATATATATATATATAGAGAGAGAGAGAGAGAGAGAGAGTGTTTAATTATTATATTATTAATAGTATCAAACACTTGCTATTATTAACTTTTCGAATTTTGAATGAAAGGATGTACGGTTATGATTATAGTGGTTTCTTAAGGTTTATACTATTTCACCAACAATCCACTAAATCTTAAAGAATTACTATAATTCTAATGGCATATTCCTTCATTCAAGGGTCAAAAAACTTATAGTTCAAATATTTGGTACTATTAATAATATAGTAGCATATATATATAATTGAGTTTCTATATTTTTAAAAGTACTAAGTTATTGATGCTTGTAAGTTTTTAGCTCTCAAAGGAAATAATGTGTGGTTAGGATGATAGTGGGCCCCATGGGTTAAGTGAGTGATTGGTGGAATAGAATGATTTAAGAGATAAAATTAGTCAAAGGGGTAAATCTAACAGTAAAAAATTTATATGCACCAATTGCTTGGTGCTTGTACAAGCATAGTAGCCAGACTTCTATGCTATATATAATATATATATATATATATATATATATATAGTAGGGCTATTATATTCTTATGAGTATAGACTCCTTCGTACTCATAAATTATTTTTGATGATAGAGCTTTCAAATCGACAATTCATATCATTAAATGTGATCTAGAGCACTTTTAATTTTTAGAAATTAAATTTTATAATTTTTTGAAATTATAATAAAGTTCATCATGTAAGTATAAAATGAACGGTAGAAATTGAACGACCTCCTAAAAATAAAGAATCTAATTTTTCAATTTAATATTAGAGTTATAAATCTCTATCTATATAGTGAATAGAATTTTTTATCAAAAATTCAATTGATTCTGATTCTTTTACACCGTAAAACTAACAAATATAAAAAAATTATCAATTTTGAGATTTTTTTTATTATAAGGTAAATATTGTTGAAAAAATATAAAATTTAGTTTCTAGAAATTTCAAATGCTTTAAATCATATTTAACTATATCGATCGTCGATTCGGAAGCTCTATTATCGAAAAAATAATTTATAAGTGCGAAGTCAATCATACTCATAAGAATATAATAGTCGATATATATATATATATATATATATATATATATATATATATATATATATATATATATATATATATATATATATATATATTCCAACCTAATTTTCTCTCTATATATATATATATATAGAGAGAGAGAGAGAGAGAGTTAGGTTGGAATGCTATTAATAGTACTAAGTCATTGGTGCTATTAAGTTTTTAATTCTTGAATATAAAAATATGTGGTTTAGATGATAGTGGACTCCTTAAGTTTAATGGATAGTTGAAAAAATAGTAAAATCTAACAGATGAAAATAATTAAAAGAATTAATCTAAAGATAAAAAACTTGATAGCACGATAGTATAATAGCCGAATTCTCTCTCTCTCTCTCTCTCTCTCTCTCTCTCTATATATATATATATATATATATATATATATATAACTTAATTGGATGAAAGATTAAAATATAAGCTACATCCATATTTAATGTAGCCAGTAATTTGCTCATCATGGGCAGTATAGTTTTGCTAGAAAATTTTTTTCCCAAATTTCATGCAAAATTAGTATTTTTATTTTTTCGAATTTTTTATCCAGAAAGTAAAAAACATAGAAAAAAATATCATTCACAGAAAAAAGTTTTCCACATATTTCCGAAAAACCAAATCAGCCCTGGAGTAGATATGAATAGGAATTAAAATGAATCTTTTCTTAACAAACTTTATACAAATATACACCAAAAAGAAAAGAAGATTTTGCTATGAAAGATTATGTACAGAGTAGGCCCGTCAACGAGCCGAACACGAGCTCGCTCGTTAAAATATCAAGCTGAAAAATTCAACTCGTATTCTGTTTATTTATTAACGAGCAGAACCCCTACTACAGAGGGTCATGAACCCTAATTGACAAAGAGAAAACACCCGAAAACCTCTTTTCCAATCGCACCTTCGAATCATGCGCGAATGGAAATAAAGCATAAAGGAATTTCGCCTACTTGCAGACCTTCATCAGCTGATCTACAACTCTGAATTCAAAGCATAAAACTTAACCCAACATACATGTATGTGAATCTTCGCAAATCAAACATACTCCGCGCATTAAGTTCTTCCATCCTTCTGCTTGACACGACGAAATGAATGCACAGAATCAGCGATCGACGAGTCATTCAGCATCTGCAATTCGTGACAGAGAGTATAGAAGTTTACTACTCGCTGACGAGAAATATCATCATCTGATGAATCGCTGCCGCTGTCGGACTTTTCAGGCAGATCTTGCATAAACTCAATTCATTCCTCCTCCAGCAGCATCTCATTGTGAATTCAACGCATAAAACTTTAACACAAAATGTATGTGAATCTTCGCGAATCGAACTTACTTCCGCATTAGGTTCTTTCATCCTTCTACTTGGCACGACGAAATGAATACACAGAATCAGCAATCGACGAGTCGTTCTGGGTCTGCAATTCATTCATGACAGAAAGCATAAAAGTTTACTGCTTGCTGCCGAGAAATATCATCATCTGAAGAATCGCTGTCGCTGTCGGACTCTTTGGGCAGATCTTGCATAAACTCACTCACTGTGTATTTAGTTTTGCACTGTTTCATCAGTTGGCTCTTTTTTGTGACAGTAAAAGCACATTAGCTGTGAACTTCGCCTCATTTTCAATCAAGCACCTGTAGTCTCAAAATTTTGATTTTAGTATCTAATCTTATTAATATGCTTGATTTAGTATATGCTCCAATCAAAACTTGATGGTGTTTTTGACCATATTGTTTCTTTAAATTCCAGAAGCATTTGATAAAATTTTTCGAGAAACTCTCATAAATCAAAATGAATGTAAAGTAGTAAAATTTAAATTTTGAAAGTTCAGATACTCATTTTTCAAAATAGGATATTGCTAGGTTATATGATAATTAAAAATTAAAAAAAAATAAAACGGTACATAAGTTATCTGAACTATGAATCATTTTGAATTGATTATCCAACTTTTATAAAATTTGAATTTATTTGATTTAAATCAGTCAACAACACTTTGACTTCAAATTTTAAATCTGTCGCTTATTTTTTACAGATTTATTTAGTATATTTAAGAATTTAAGTGTCGTGTTACAGAATTGTGCCAAAAATTTACCGGCACGGTACAGCACGGCGCGTGCCGAGCAGCGCCGGTCACACATAATGGTATGAAATATTTATTTTTTTTAGCAATAAATTTTTTTAAGTACTTATTATGTATATTTATTTTTTATCAAATTTTAAAGTTTTTCTAAAAAAATTACTTAATAATTAGAAAAAGAGAGAGATTTTTTTTCGTCATTGGGGCGGTATCATATCGATATCTTGTTAACACGATACGACATGATATATAAAAACTATGTTGATGGATACTTAAATCCTTGAGTATACTTCATATAATTTTTACAACTATAAATTCATTAATTATTAAAATAAAGTAAATAATTAGTTTAAATTATAAAATTAAAATATAGACTCCAATTAAACAAAATTAAAAAAAGTAGATAACAAAATTAAAATTTTGAAGGGACTCAAAATAATCCATACATTATTACTGAAAAATAAGCCTTAAAATAAAATAAAAAAAAATTAAAATCTCCTCAGATGTCTCTTCATCTCCACACACACTTCACACAAAACAGCATCTGAGATGCTGATACTGCTCATGCTCTCGGAAATTGGAACGATTTTGGAAGCCAACAGGGTAAGATTAATTCATCATCATAGGAGGAAATAATTGGAAAAAAAAAAAAAAAAACTAAAAAAAATGAAACCCCAATGCTTCATAAACAAATTAAGGAAAAAAAAAAAAGGGTAAATAAACGAGGATGAATCAGAGATTCATGAGAACCTGGAGCGAGAAGAGGAGAGAAAGGAGCCGCGGCGGCGACGTCGTTCGAGTGAGGAATTCCGTAGCTCCATTTCTAACCCTAACCCTAACCATGACCCTAAGTAGGGATGGCAGCGGGTCGAATTTGGAGCGAATTTTTAAACATTCGAATTCGAATCTGACTATCAAAACCCGAAGTCGAATCGAATGAATTTTAAAATTTTATATTCAAATTCAAATTTGAATATGAATTCGACATAATTATCATTTTAGGCTAAAATACAGAAATTTTTTTCACTTTTTCTCTTTAACATCTATATTTTATTTTTTTTAAATATTAGAAAATATTTTCAGGAGTTACGATATTAATAAAAATAAGAAAATGATCATATTACTTTTATTTACTCTATAAAAATAAATGATAATTTTTAATTTATTTATGTAATTTTAAAAATATTTTTGGTATAAATTAATAAAAAATTGATACGATTTTTTATCTTATTTTTTATAAAGCTTATTAATTAAATGATCATCGTCATCATTATCATTGCAATTGCACTAAGAGTTCGTGTGGCTAATTTTCAAAAAATGATTTTTGACGGCGGACAATCTTTTAAAAAGGGAGTGATTAAAGAAGATTACATGTGTTTTTTGCGGAACTGAACCAGAAACCGTCGATCATTTATTCACGAAGTGCATGTACATAAGGTATGTGACGTGGAAAGCGTATGTGGCGTGAAAAGCGTCTGAGGATTTGAGTAGTGAGGACATGGGCAACGATGTCAAACACTTGTGGAAAAAATGGATGACTCGAGGTAGGTCCAAGCCGACAAACGTGAATCTAACCGAATTATCGATTATCTGGTGGGCGATCTGGGCAATTAGAAATAAAGTGATCTTCCAACATACAGTTATAGTTTTAGGTTAAGAAGAACTGCGCGGTTGAAACCTCGAGTAGTTAGTAGCAGTAACAGGTTAATATAGGCATTTTGGGGATGCATATTTTGAAAACTAAAGCACCCAAAGTTAGTATATTATGCTGAACATGGAATGGAAACTTGCAGTAATGTGTTATACATGAGATATACCTTCTATTAATATGTATATATAGTATCTGTTTTGTAGTATTTTGAAGAGACTGTAACATAAATCATGTTATTAAGTTTAAGTTTTTGAAAGTATATTGTCCAGATCTGAACTTTCTTCTATGATATTCTAAATGTGTCTTCTGGAAAGACATTGTTGTTTGAGTTATGATGTTGTTATGATGTTTAAAGTGTAGTTAAGAAGAACATATATCAAACTTGTGCAGCATAAGATCAAGTAACTCCCTTCATTTAACAGAACTGATCACAAGAAGCTAAACAACAGTTGCATCTGCTCCAGCAGGGAGAAGCACTTTCTCACATATTATAATGTACAAAACAACCTATTCTTTACACTTAACACTTTTTCACATATAATATACTAAACAACCTATTCTTTACACTTTACAACACTTCCAAAGCGACGAAGCAACAGAAGATTACATTTTGCAAACAGAGACATCGACTTCGATTTCCCTTGCGGAGCGAGCGAGCTCTGATGGGAACAAAAGGAACGCATCGGTCGGGTAAATTCCGTTCCACTCCCTAATATCTGCTACAGATGCCTTCAACTGTAAAGAGCTTCCATTGCTCGTAGTTACAGCGAGTTTGTAAGAGAATTTACACTTGATAAAGCCACCACGAATGCAAACTACGGAAAGAGCGTAACCTGTGGGCTCAACGTTCTTGTTAAGTAGGAGGAAGAGTTGGCCGTCGGGTCCTAAAAGATTTACAAATTGCTCCTTAGTCGGTAAACTCATTTTGAACGAGCGGTCGTACTTAAACTTCTTGGGAAACAATTTGTGACTGGAGATGAAGTGGCCCGACCAGCACCGATTGAAGCACTTGTATGTACAACCGGGAAATGGGCACTTGGACGGGGCGAAGATGCATTTCTCTTCGTGGGCGGGCCTTTTCGCGTAACTCATATTTTCGGGGCACCCCCATTTGGCGTACGAGCACGAGACTTTGATCGACTCGATGATCTTTTCGAGGAAGATGTTCCGGCTGCGGCTCACTTCGCGAGAACAGATGTGGCATTTGTTGCGGAGCTGGGACCAGCATGAAGAACACGCCACATGACCGGTTTGGCACTAGAGAAGTAAACAGATCAATCTTATTAAATAATGCACGGGTTTACGAAAAATAGGGATAGAAACTTAAAAGAACACTAAGTACATTGATCGATGGGCATATGATCGCTGAGTTAACATATAACAACTCAGTGCAGGTTCTTTCATAGATTAGGTGTTTCCCAAATCACTCACAACCATAGCTTCCACTGATATACTCATCTGCATGATAATTAGTAAGTAATAACTCCTGTAGCAGTACAAGTCTCTGATGTTTGCTAATACACCCCTAGAAAAATTCTTAACTCGCAAGCAAATCAATAAAATTTCAAATAGTACATATTAGCTTTCATACAGTTCCTGCTGATACAAACTGTAAATCCATGAAGTAGGTCTATTGCAAATTAGCTTTTACAGAGTACCTCAAAACCATGTTTTAGTCAATTTGATTTCTTTTCCACTGTTTACTATTTAATGAAAGTACTCCTCTCCCTATACTCTTCCATAAAACTCATCTCATCAACCATTTTGAGCCTAGAACTACAGCATTAGCAACTTAATGCTACAACTAGCATTTCTGTAAGCGCCTCATGATCAGGTTTGAAATTAACTGATTCTCTTTCAAACCACATGATTAGGTATGAACCATCCTAGCTCAACCCATTATAACATTAATCACTTATTTCACTACGCCGCTTGATTATTTTCGGTTGTAAGAGGTTATCCTGCCTCTTTAGATGTAAACAGTTGAATTTAGACAAAACTCTTATCTGAATATAGCTTATCTGAGCAGCAGACAAATAAGCATCAGGGAGAAGTAGTATTTGGTACTTAGAATTTCAAAGGGTTTGAAGGAAGTATCCCCAATAAAACTCAGGTTATCCGGCCTCTGTGCGTGCACCGGTTGAGTCATCCACTCCATCGGTATAGAAAAGCAAGAGTAAGCCAAAATAAGCACGCCAAAACAAGGGCCGTTTCCCTCAGCTATAGGGTATAGTTACTATACAATAAAGTGTTATCTGAACAATACTATTCGTGTGCAGCTTTTTGTCCGCAGCAGCTCGGAAGTACCAGGTAGAGCTTGCTTCTACTTTTGAGGCACAGAATTATCACTTCTGCTTCCGGCTAAAGCAGAAGTTCTAGAATTTTCTTTTTCCCTCTTCACCAAACGCTTTTACTAGAGTTTACTGCCGCTAAAAACGGCAGAAGCAGGGCCAAACAAGCCGCAAAGGCTTAGCTTATGATTCTATCATACGCGCAAGTGACACCGTCGTATCTAGACAGAGACATAAACCAAATGGACCTTCCTTTGAGGGCTAACTGGCTAATCAAATCAATTTAACATAATATTTGACTGTGGAAAGTTCATAATAAGCTTCCATAAGTATCAAAGAACCCTAATCTGCACTGAAGTTGAAGAAATTGCATGATACTAGATTAAAGAAAACACCCATTTGCGAAAACTAAATGTTGAAACTAGGGTTGCTGCGTATGGTCATTTTCTATCAGATCGATCTTTTGAGATCAAAGCGAGAACCCAATTGCGAAAATAAAATGTCAAAACTAGGGTTGTTGCGTACGGTCGTTTTCTATCAGATCGATCATTTGAGCAACAATTTTCATTTAATATGCATGCAAATTGGAGACCAATGGTATACAAATTATTCAAATTCTTAACATTTAGCATATGCCCAAATCATTCCTTCCTCAAACAGGCAACAAAATCATATCAAAGATCTCATCTTTCACATCATACTTTCACAATTACGATCATAACAACAAGCATAG
This sequence comes from Tillandsia fasciculata, assembly GCA_029168755.2. NCBI lineage: Eukaryota > Viridiplantae > Streptophyta > Magnoliopsida > Poales > Bromeliaceae > Tillandsia > Tillandsia fasciculata. Next base: position 25,364,355 of record CM054940.1, read on the forward strand.
CAATACGATCAAATAAAATAAAATAAAATAAAAAGAAGGAAGGGTGAGATTAGATCGAAAACCTGGTGAAGAGGAGGTCGCAAGGGATCAAAGCAAATGGAGCAATCCAAAAGGTCGGGATCAACCCTAACCGCAATCCCATCGCCATTCTCCGTCGCGATCGCTTCTTCTTCTTCTTCCTCCTCTTCCTCCTCTTCCTGCTCGTCGATCGCCTCCTCTTCTTCGTCGTCCTCTACCTTCGACTCCTCGAATCGCTCCTCCGCACGGCTGGGATCGATCTCCCCCGCCGCGATGATCTTCCTCCGCTTCCTCACGCCGCTCCCCTCTCCTCCCTCCTCGAACGAGAACTTCGCCATGATCGCTTCGGAGACCCGCGCATAAGGGGATGAGGGATGAGGCGAACGTGGCCTAAAAAAGTGATTTTGGATTCCAAAATAATTTTTGGGCTCAATAACGTCTATGGTCCGAATGATTCTAGATAGAGTGATGCTACATATACACTCCAAATAGGATCTATATTATACATCTCATCTCATTCCAAATAGAATCTATATTATATATCTCATCTCATTTAAGGATGAAATTTTACTCACCGATTATTTTGAAATGACTGGTGAAATTCAAAGTCATGCTACATATATATTCCAAATGGGATCTATATCATACACTCCATCCCATCCAAGAGTGGGACTTATTCACCGGTCACTTCGAAGTGATCGGTGAAATTCATTCCACCCTTGGATGGTCGGGTGTATGTCATCTTGTTTACTAAATGTAATGATCTAATATATAAATTATCGGTCCAAAATATTTAAGTTCAGTTATTATTATTAGTATTCGTGATTTTTTACATACCTAATTATATATAACCGTAATTTTTTTTATCATTGGATTTGCATTGAGATCCGTGTTATTGTAAAGTCCACTGAAGAGAGAGAAACAAAAAGTATAATAACACAGATCTCAATGCAAATCTAATAGTAAAAAATTCACAAATAAAATTGGGCTTGTACTTTTGAAAATATATAAAATCTATAATATATATATATATATATATATATATATATATATATATATATATATATATATATATATATATATATAATTGTGCTGCTATACTTTTAAAAGTATAAGTCATTAGTGCTTGTAGGTTTTTAGCCTTTGGATGAAAAATTGTATGGTTAGGATGATAGTGGGTCCCTTAAGTTAAAAAGTAGTTGGTGAAATAGAATGATCTAAGGGATGAAATTAGTCAAAGAGATAAATCTAATGGTTGAAAATTTACAATCACCAATTACTTGGTTCTTGTATAAGCATAGTAGCCGAACTCTTTCTCTCTCTCTCTCTCTCTCTCTCTCTCTCTCTCTCTCTCTATATATATATATATATATATATAGTTCGGCTACTGTGCTTGTACAAGTACCAAGCAATTGGTGCTTGTAAGTTTTTGACCGTTAGATCTAACACTTTGATTAATTCTATCCCTTAGACCATACTATTCCATCAACCACCCACTAAACCCAAGGGGCCACCATCATCATAACTACACATTCCTACATCCAAGGATAAAAAACTCACAAGCACAAATAACTTGGTGCTTTTACAAGTATAGGAGCTCAATTTTATATATATATATATATATATATATATATATATATATATATAAAATTGAGCTATTATGTTTTTAAAATTATTAAGTCATTGGTGCTTATAAGTATTTAGCCTTTGAATGAAAGGATGTGCGGTTAGGATGAAAGTGGGTCTATTGGGTTTAGTAGGTAGTTGGTGAAATAATATGATATAAGGGGTGAAATTAATCAAAGAGATAGATTTAACGGTAGAAAACTTACAAACACTAATTGCTTGGTACTTTTACAAATATAGTAGCCAGGCTAGAGTCCGACTAGAATACTATCGATAGCACCAAATAATTGGTGCTATCAAGTTTTCAGCCGTTAGATGAAAAGATATGCGGTTGGGATTATAGTGGTCCCCTAAAATTTTTACTATTCAACCAACCACCTAGTAAACCCTAGGGTATCGTTTGGAAGCGGGATATACCGGAATGAGATATACCAGGTATAGGGATAAGCTAAGGGATAAACCTGGTTTAAACCTAAATTGTGTTTGGTTGGAAATGAGGGATAAACCTGGTTTAAACCTGGTGTAAGAAAATAGGTGTTTGGATTGGGGTTTTAGAAAAAGAGGTATAAAGTTGACTTTTTGTTTTAATGACGATGTGACCTTTACTTTTATGTATATTATAAATTTGATAATTAAAGAATGTATTAGAATATTTTAAGTAGGAGTAAAAATTTTAATTTTTAAATTTATATAAATTTTATAAAAATTATAAAAAAATTATATAAATTTTATAAATTTTAAAATTAATATTATTTTTTAAAATTATAAATTTATAAATTCTAATTTAAAAAAATTAAAATATTCTAATTAAGAAAATTAAGTAAAATTTAAATATTCTAATTAAAATTTAAATATTTTATGTAGGAGTAAAAATTTTAATTATAAATATATATAAATTTAAAAAAATTATAAAAATATTGTATAAAGTTTAAAATTAATAATTTTTAAAAATTTAAAATTATAAAATATTGTATAAAATTAAAATTTATAAAATTTAAAATTTAAATATTTAAAATTTAAATATAAAATTTTAATATTTTTTATAATTAAAAAATTTTTTTTTAAAAAAAAAAAAAAAAAAAAACCTGAAGCTAAAAGAAAAAAAAAAAAAAAAAAAAAAAAAAAAAAAAAAAAAAAAAAAAAAAAAAAAAAAAAAAAAAAAAAGCCCCTTCCCAAGGCACTGCCTTGGGAAGGGACCGAGAGAGAGAGAGAAAGAGAGAGAGAGAGAGAGAGGGGAAGGGGAGGAGAGAGAGAGTGGGATATTCCATGGGTGGGAGGATGGATTGGGGATATCCCAGGGTGGGTTTTGGGGATATTCCTGTTTGGCTGGGATATCCCCAAACGGGGATATCCCCAACTCGTTTGGGTATAAAGGGGGGATATCCCCCCTTTATACCGCTTCCAAACGAAGCCTAGGGGACCACTATAATCCCAACCGCATATTTTTTCATCCAACGGCTGAAAACTTGATAGCACCAATTGTTTGGTGCTATCGATAGTATTTTAGCCGGACTCTCTCTCTCTCTCTCTCTCTCTCTCTCTCTCTCTCTCTATATATATATATATATATATATATATATATATATATATATATAGAATCTGGCTACTATACTCTTATGAGTATAGATTCTTTCGTATTCATAAATTATTTTCGATTATGAAAATTTTGAATTGACGATCCATACCGTTAAATGTGATTTAGATTATTTAAACTCATATAAACTAAATTTTGTAATTTTTTAAAATTATAATAAAATCTATCAAGTGAACATAAAATGAACGGTCAAAATTGAACGACCTCCTAAAAATAGAGAATCAGATTTTTAAATTAGATCGGAGTTATATATCTCTATCAAGATAGTGAAAAAAAATTTCTATCAAAAATTCAATCAGTTCTGATATTTTTATACTGATAAACTAGCAAGCATTCTATACCGTCCGTTAAAAATTATCAATTTTAAAATCTTTTGATCGTAAGGTAAATAATGCCGAAAAATTATGAAATTTAGTTTTTTTAAAAATTTCAAATACTCTAAATCATATTTAATGATATGGATCATTAATTCGAAAATTCTATTATAAAAAATAATTTATGAATACGAAGTCGAGTATAATCATAAAAGTATAGTATATAGAGTCCAGCTGCTATATTCTTGGATAGACAAAGTGTAATATATACATTTTTTTTAAAGTGCGCTGCAAATATTGCTACTTTAATTAGGATATATATATTTTATATTCCAACTTATTTAAAATAAGACTAAAAATATTATCTGTACATTCTAAAAAGAGTCGTAAATTTTATATTATTCATTCTAAAATTTACAAAACTCCAAATAATTTTTAATGAAATATAAAAAAAAATTAATATAATAAATAGTAGAATAATAATTGTTGAATCGAAATGTAAAATATACATTCAATTTCCATATGTACCAATAACATTACTCAAATAGGACTAATCACATCAGATAAATAGTAAAACACCTCACCTTTTTTATAAATGAGATTTAAAATATATATATATATAGAGGAAGGCTACACTGTTTCATCGATGTCAAGCCAATAGCATATTTTATTTTTTTTAATAAAATATAAAATATAATTTAAAAAAAATTATGACGAAATGAATGTATTCGAAAAAAAAAAATTGGTTGATTAGAAACGCCACATCATTTTATATTATTATTATATTTTTAATTTTATTTATTTTTAATAAAATAAATTTACTAGTCACATCAGATACATAGTAACTTTTTGTTTTTGTGGTGTAGAGCACTACTCCGCCCTAAAACCCCCCGCCCCAGAACCCCCATCGTCTCCGCCTCCTCACTCCGCTCCCGAGCGCATGGCGAAGCTCTCCTCCGCGGACGGGGAGAGGCCGACGACGAGGAGCCTTACCCGTAAGCGCAAGGCCGTCGGCGGCAGCGGCGGCGGAGGAGGAGGAGGAGGAAGCTCGTCCCCGGCGGTGGCGGCGGCGGCGGCAGGGAAGAGAGGAGGAGAAGGAGGGGTCGGCGAGGAGGAGGAGGAAGAGGATGAGGAGGAGGAGGTGGAGGAGGAGGATGGGGAAGAGGATGGGGAGGAGAAGGGCGAGGTGATCAGCGTTATGATCGACCCCGACGTCCTCGATTGCTCGATCTGCTACGAGCCCCTTCGCCCCCCTCTCTACCAGGTTCGGAGAATTTAGTGCATTGCATTGTTGCTGCTTTGGTTTGATTCTGTTTCTGATTTTGGATAGTGTTTATTCAGATCGGTGGGTGATTTGGAGAGTGTGATTGTAAAGGTGGGATTTTTATGCAGAGATTTTGATTGGGAAAATGTTGAATGCAAACATTAAAGCATGAAGAGGGAGTGTTGAGTGTAAATCTGATAGTGATTTTTGATAGTGTTTTTGATGTTAATTTGCAGAGTATGGTTGCAATGGTGGGATTTTGATGAGTTGGATGGACATTTAAGATTTTGGATCTTTTATGTGTTCCCTCCCTTCTTTTCCTGGTTCTGATTTTATTTTTTTATCAATAATATGTTACTGATTTTGGATAGTGTTTATTTAGATGGTAATTTGCTCGACACTATTTATTTATGGGTTAAAAAGAGTTCTAATTTTCTGCTCCGTGATAATAGGCCTAGGAGACTAATAAGTTGAGTTGGATGAGTCTAATAAATTGAGTGGGACTGCGGTCCACAATAGACCTAACGGCAAGAGGCCTGACAATAAATCTAACTTTCAGATGGGTTGAGTCCGGTTGAGATCCGTGGGCGCTGTGTTTTTACGATTTAAGTGAATTGGTTGCGTATTTCTAATAGCTTGAGCTTTTGGGATTAACGGTTAGCGCCAACGATCCCACAAGTGGTATAAGAGCCAGTGGCATGATTTCGATTCCCACAAGGTGCAGGTGTTGGGAGCGGGACAATAGACCCAAATTGAGTGGGACTGCGGCTCACAATAGATCCAATGTCTATATGGATTGAGTCCGGTTGAGACCCGTGGGCGGGCGCTGTGTTAATATGACTTTGTAATTATCACAATTGTTCCTCGAAACGTAAATAGCTAAATTTTTCCTTCCTCGATCATGCTCTTACGCCGTTTTGCTATTAATTATACTTATGTGAACGCATTTTCGATTATCATTTTTCCCGACGTGTTTTACAAAGCTGATCATTTGAATTATTATCGTCATCAGTATCATTGCTATTGCGCTAAACCAATCTAATGTTTGTATGTTTATTTTCAGTGCCAAAAGGGTCACGCGGCGTGTTCTTCCTGCTGGTCCCAGCGCAATAACAAATGCCACATATGCCTTCGGAGAGTTACCCTCTCCCGCATCTACTCTCTCGAGAAGATAGTCGAGTCGATCACGGTCTCGTGCTCGTACGCCAAATGGGGCTGCCTTGAAAGCATAAATTTTGCAGAGCAGGCCGCCCATGAAGAGACCTGCATCTTTGCACCATCCAAGTGCCCATTCCCCCACTGCACCTACGAAGGTTACATTGGATTGTCCCCGAGCCACTTCATTGCAAACCACAGCAAGACTCCGAAGGGGTTCTGCTACAACCAATCGTTCAAAATTAATGTGCCAAGGAGAGAGCCATTTTCGCTTCTTATAGCGTGGGACGACTACGTAGGAAAGCATGTATTCCTACTGGCCAACAAGAATTTTGGGTCGTTGGGCTGCGGTCTGTCCTTAACTTGCCTTCACAGCGGCGTTTTGGATTTCCAGTTCTCGTATGATATTAGGGCGAACGACGGAAGCGGAGCTTCTCTACAGTTGAAGGCTAATGTCGGGGTCGTGACGGAGTGGAACGAACAGCAAAGACCTGATACTTATCTTGTGGTGCCCAAATATTTCCGTAATTCTGACGGCGAATTCGTGCTCGATCTCTGCATTCACAAAACTGGATCTTCTGCTGTAAGTTGGTCTTAATTATGAATCAATGCTTTTGTAAGTTAGCCTGCATTCATAAATCACATTCTTATTTGATAGCTATTGTTGATCAATCAAGTAATGTCCAATTGACCATATCTATAATTTTGAAACATAAGCTTTGAATATGATGATCGTTTGTTCTTGTGGATAAAATATATTATTGCGCCCAAGAATTTAAGTACCGTGGCACGGGATCGTGTTAAAAACTTACTGGTACGATACGGTATGGTGCGTGCTAGCGGTACGGGAGCTGTATTGTGTCGATATTTTATTGACACGATACGGTATGGTAGATACGACCCGTGCCGATGGATGCTTAAATCTTTGATTGCACTTTTATCCAGGATCGCAATCTGATAGAAAGCACCTTTTCCTGAGTACTGGGTGGTGACCAACACCCACTAAAATTTAATAATAAAAACCATTCTCATAGGCTTAATTATGTTACATGATTTGGTAATCAAAACATCTGCATCCATGCATTACTATATGTTGATAGTGATTTGGATAGTGGTTACTTTAGTGGCATGTAGTGTGGGTTATATGCATTATCCTTGAATCTCAACATAAATTCCAAACTCTTGGAAACTAATGTGTAGCAACTGTAAATTGATACATATTTAAAGTATGTTATTTCCATTATTATTTTCAGGGGCAATTGCTTATATACTTCTGAAAAATTTCAGACTTTTTTATTTACCTCGCTTAGAAGGCAAATATTAAAAATATCTTTTTAATGTTTAAGTTCTTTCAAATATACTCATAGATTTAGATTCTGTTAGTAAACTATTAGGATCAACCGTTATCTTTGTAGAATTACTATTTTGTTCTTTCAATTATATTTTTCTACCGTCATCAATTTTTCTTATTTACTCTTAAGTTAGAGACAAAAAGAGATATTTGTACTTTTTTTCTTTTCAAATATATATCTTTCTGTTGTTACCAACTTTTTTTTTTTTTTATTTGCTCTTAAGTTAGGGGTAAAAAAGGTATTTTGCCTTTTTTATTTAATTCTAGTAAAAATTTATTTCAGATTTAATCTGACTTCAAGGGTACTAATAGCAGAGGTATTTTTGAATAATGGAGAAATATACGAGAGGTATATTTGAAACCAAAAAAAAAAAAGGTGTATGTCATATATTTCAGAAGTTTTGATGGGTATATAGGTAATTATCTCTTATTTTTAATTCCAGTTGCGAAGCTTTCTATTTTTGGGTGGTATACCTACCCAAAAACCTTCATGTTTCTAAGGCTTCGGGATTGGAAGATTGCATTACGTGAGCTGAGAAAATACGATGAAAAAATATCTTGATTGTTTTTTCCGTGTATCACAATAAGTATGGTTATGATATATTTTTACGGTCTCACCAGAAAATACAGAAGCATATCCGTATATATTTTTGTCATAATTTTATTTTATCTAATAGCGCTAGATGGATCTCAATATCAAACTGGGCGTAACTCTTCCGTGTTTACTAATTTCAGGCAAAGAAGAAGTGAGCTGGTGAGGCCTCTAGTAGTTAGCAATAGTAGCCATTTTAATAGAGGCATTTTGGGGATGTATATTTTGAAAACTAAAATACCAAAAATTAGTATGTTATGCTGAATGTGGAATGCAAACTTGTAGGAATGTGTTTTATGTGAGATAAACCTTCTATTAATATGTATTGTGTATGTTTTGTAGTCTTTTGAAGAGACTATGTAATATAAATCATTTTATTATTAAGTTTTCTTACTATGTGTCTAAATTTTAATTTTCTTCTATGATATGTTGTTAAATCTTCTAAGTTGTACTCTTAAATATTGTATTATCTTTGTAGTTAATAGGACTTTATGTGGTTAATATAAAAATTGGTTCAAAATTTTCAAAACACCAATTTAATTTGTTTCTAGTAGAAATTGTAGAATTAATGTAAGTTAACTATACCATATGCTGTGATGCCCCAATAGTTTTACATCGGATGAGAATAAAATGGTAGTTGGGTATATAAGAGACATGAACACTAATAATAATAACTGAGTTTAAGTATTTTTTGTTGTAGTTTGAGTCAAGCGAGTTATTATTGTTAGTAGGCTGGGTCGTTATATTTGATATCAGAGCCTGAGTTTAAGTATTTTGGGTTGTAGTTTAAGCCAAACGAGTTATTATTGTTAGTAGGTTGGGTCGTTATATTTGATATCAGAGCCAATCACCAGCCGGAAGTGTGTGACAAGTTTCGACTAAGCCAGAATCTGAAAATTAAGATGATAGATTATATCAGAGTCTGAATGATAAGGTTAACGAGACAAGTCTTACATCGTCTGATGATTGTGTATGTTTGGACTGACGAGAAATAATTTCACATCGGATGAAAATAAAATTGTGATTGAATATATAAGGCTAGCTTTGTTCTTCTTTTTCGAAAAGTGCAATCCTAAATGGTTCATTATGGCAATAAGTGCTTTAATTGTTAAAAAAGCATTTATATTGAGGTAAAATATACACAACTTATTAGATCATTTTGACTTGACTACTTATGTAAGACTCGTGAAATTTAAATTCAAAATAAAGAAATCCAAAAGTAAACCTAAGCGCTTGAACACCGGTGTGCAAATTGCACAGTTTTCAAGATACTATTCTCTGTCTTTTAGATCGGAGTTTGATCTCGAAAATCTGAGATTACCAGTGCGATCGTCTCGTCGAATCGAGTAAAAATGATATAAACGGATTTTCAATCCGACAATCGGATCGTCTCGAAAACAGCGAAGAAAAAGTGGGGGCCACAACTTAAGTTATGAATAGTAACCCCTGAGTTAATTCTACCGTCGGCCGATCGACCGTTTGGAGTCCGAACATATCGGTCCAGGTAGTCGATCATAATCGTTTCGTCGTTCTGAACGCAATGGCGCTGACGAAATATGCGTTTGATGGCACTGGAGTATCGGGATGCATGCCATACAGTAAAATTTACTATATTAAATGGGCCAAACATTTTTAGGGGCACTAAACTGAGGAACCAAATACGCTACTTGATAGGTTTCGTCAAGCCGGACATCGTGGCGAAGTCCGTTTTCCGTTTCGGCGACTCGTGTACCTCGAAATACGTGAAATACGCCGAAAAAGAGGGTATTTTCCGTAAAAATCCTAATATTTTGTGTCAAATGGCGAGAGAATTGTGGGAGAGGGTCTTCTATGTATGTTGGTCGTACAGTGATGGACCCATGCTTAAATACTTTGAGTTGAGGGACTAATTAAATTCATACAAGAAAGTATAGAAAATATGATAATCTCAATAAAGAGTTCATATAAACTATATCTAGAATTAAACACAAAAATTTAGCATTTAACATAATCACTCATGCTGAAATTAACTAGACATAGGAAGCAGCCTGTAGTTTCGATGTACTATTTTAAACCTACCTAGAGCGTAAATCCAACCATAGATTGGGATGAAACTCAGCGAGGACGTGCCTCAGGTCCCAAGTCACCAAACAAAGCAATAAAATACAAGAGATCCTTGCTAGATCGAGCCAAAATGAAAATCAAGCAAGCAAGCGTCGTTTCGGTTAGGAAAAGCTGAAATTCAGCGATGCTCACCTCAAACAAGCAGCCCAAACATAACCCTAGGTTCCTCTCAACCTCAAGAACACTAAGAAAGCTTCAAATCGCAGCAACAAAGCTTAAGTCAAAACCAATTTCGAAATTACTTCACTGTTGTCCACAAACTACTGCTGTTGTCACTACTGTTCCAACTGCTGTTGCTGAAGTTTTTGCTATTACTGTGGCTATTCCAGCACATTCACAGGGCAACCAAGTAAAAGAAAATATGCACTGCACTCCTAAGTATGCTACCAAGCTCCATCAGAAAAACTCTATAATCACTACGAAATTAAAATGCAAAGGTAATTCAACTCAAGAACACCAACTCCTCAAAATTCTTTTTTTTTTTCAGTTGAAGAATTCAATGAAAACAAATATTCACTTAACACTAACCTTCAAATCAGTCCAAACAAAGTTCCCAAATGCTCTAGCTGAAGTTAGAATCACCCTCAACCAGTCAAAAGCTCAGCTACATAGGTAGATTAAAAGAAATTCCATTAAGAACTCTACTTGCTCAAAAACAATATAAAACTTATTTCAACAACCTTCACCATTTCTGTAATTAATCAAAATTTATCAGGTCATTTGTTGAATTAAAACATTCCCTAAGTTCACATCTTCACTAAGAACGCAAACAACCAATTCTCTAACAATTTAGATTTCGAAATTCCTCACAATTTCTTCGTGAACTCAGCTCGAGGCTACAGTTTTTGTAGTGCTGCAGCAATTTCAGCAACCTTTATTAAGATTTCAATTAAATAAAAAAATACGTGGAAATTTAGTGAATTAGATGACTCCACAAGTTCAAAAATTCAAAATCTACTAGTGTATGAACTTCTCCAAGTATCCAAAGCCTCGAAACACCAACCAAAACTAAGAAGAATTCGAAGGGAGATATGTTACCATTATTACTGGTGCTGCTACAGTACCTGCAGGGAGAGAATGCATCATAAGAGAAGAGGGGAGAAGGAGAAAGAATTAAGAGGAAGAAAAGTAAGAGGGAGAAAGAGATTGAATATACAAATCTCAGCCATCTACTAAAGTCCAACGTCATAAGGTAGTGAAATTTTGATGCAATGTGCTTTAGGCACCAAATAATAAAAAAATGCACTAGCTAACATTTAAATTCTAATTCAGATTTATTTGTGACATCAATTTTGTGTCCAAATAAATTTTTCGAGTACTCCCGACACTATCCAAAAGTGTCAACGAATTTTAGAATTGTAATTATTCTAGCAAAATATATTTTAATTTTTTAGAAATACTACAAAAGTACAGTCAAGAGGTGACCGTGGGCAGTTCTAAAAAGGATTCCGAGAGTTTTAAAATGATTAGGAAAAAATTGGAGTTTCGTGGAGCGAAGATGAAAATTTTGAGACGAGGGGATTCTGAGCCATTTTGCTCTCGGGGATTGGTCTATGACTTGAAGGACCATACCTTAATGTTACTATTGCAGGATCCGAACATCAAAGTCCAAACCTAAAGGAAGGACCGAAAAGGCAAGCGCCGCAAATCAAGCGTCTACGCAACAATTAGGGGTTGAATCTAGACAGGAAAATGACTACTATTCTATGGGGGAGAATCAACTCAAAAGGAAGTAGTTGAGGATTTCTAATCGGCGCTTGTAAGCATGGTTCGGGAAGTGTATAAATACCCGAACCATCGAAGAAGAAGGGGTTCTGCAACCTCGTAAGTCAGGACCACCCCCTACTTTTCATATCTTGTCATATCTGCATTTATTGATTTCCTACATAGATTTACCGTATTTCCTAAGAGTAGATTATTTGTAATTTCTATTCCTTTCTTCCTCCTTGTATCCTCTTTTCAAGTAATACAATTTCTAATCGGCTCCTTAGCCGTGTCAATTATTTGTCTCTATTCTCTGAGTCGGCTACTCTAGGCCGAACTCAGCCTCTCTCCACCTCTATATTTCGTTTCGGCTAATCTAAGCCGGATGGTCGCGAGGGTTACTTAGAAGAATCCGGCCGAGCGGATCCCTCCTCGGCCCGATCGTTTGATCCATTGGCACGCGGCGCATCACATCTCAGAGGGTCAAACGAACAACCCCCGGGCCGATCGGCAATCGACATTTTCGACCCCAACAAGTAGGTTATTCCAAATTAATATAAAAATATTTATTCCTTCAAATATTATTTCGTTACCAAACGCGGCTTAATATTATATATATTTCTTTGTTCATGTCTTGCAGTGCTTGGGATGTTTCTCCGCTTTGTTCGAATAGGAAAGGTTTTATTCGTTCAATGAGTCTGTGCACATATTCAAACTGACCAAACTGGCAGTCTCTGGACATGCAATTGATACTACCATTACAATAAAATTAGGTTATAGTGATATATTTTTGTGATATTTTTGTACAAATGTTCTATCTATATTCCATCTATATCTAAAATTAGGTTATATGGACATTATTTTTATGACATATTATAATAATGTGTCGCTATATACCCTAGCGACTGCACATATAGCGGCACTAATAATAAATATCGATATTTTTATCAGCGATATTTTTTAAAAATTTTAAAATATTTAAAAATATCACTATAACATAATTTTATTAAAAAAAAAAGGCTAAATTACAGAAAACCCCCCTTTAATATCCCGCTTTTCCATTTTACCCCCCTGTCTTTTAAAAGTCGACAACCTGCCCCCTCGTAATTACCGAAATATGCATTTACCCCCCTGCCAGATATGAAAGTCCATCCATGAGCCTCTGATGAGCCAATTGCTTGTAACAAATTGGTAAGAAATCAATTCATATCTGGCAGGGGGGAAAGGGTAAATGCATCCATTAGAGGCTCATGGATGGACTTTCATATCTGGCAGGGGGGTAAATACATATTTCGGTAATTACGAGGGGACAGGTTGTCGACTTTTAAAAGACAGGGGGTAAAGTGAAAAAGCGGGATATTAGAGGGAGATTTTCTGTAATTTAGCCCAAAAAAAATTGCAGTAGTAGAAAGAGAAAGAAAGGAGAAAGAAGATAAAGGAGAAAGGAAAGGGAATTGAAAATAATAAAGTTCACGTGGGGAAAAAATCCAAAACTAGGTGTGGTAGGTAAGGTGGTAAGTTGTGCTCTTGGCTTCAACACACTTAACCTGTTCCAACTGCGAACAGCTTGTGTTTCAGGACCGCTCGTGGCGTCAATTTTATGTGAAAACGGTTATAACTCTCATCCGCAGACTCTACGAAAGTATTAACTGATCGCTAAAATATAGTCATTCCGACAGTTTAAAATTTTTAGTACACTATAATTGAAATTTAATTATAAAATTTAAGTTTGAACAATGAATTAAATTAAATTTTGAATATTAAATTTGAATTAACAATTAAAAAAATCTAATTAAATTGGATCAAAATTAAATTTAATTAAAGGTGAGTTAAAATTTTGTTACATTTAGTTTAAACACATGTTTAAAATTTTTATTCGTCAGAATTTAAAAAATATACAAAATTTTTCAATATATATATAAAGAAAAAAAAGCACTATATAATTATTTTTAGCAATAAACATTTAATTTAAATTTAAGTTAGAATATGTCAAACATTTTTTATAAAATATAACAGGCGAATTTACTATTTTTAAAATTTAAATTTTATTATAATTTTTTAGATAAATATAAAAAATAAATTTATATTGATTTGAAATATTATTAAAATAATGATAATGTGCATAAATACATAAATGAATAAATTAATAAATACATAATATATTTAGCTAAGATTTATTATTATTATTTTTTGTTGTCATGTGCTCGTTTTTAGGGTTGGTAGAGATTTTTTTTGCAAGTTGATGGGAAATAATTTTTTTTTTTTTTTTTTTTTTTTGGAAAATGAAACTGGAGATCTATTAATGAGGAGAGAGGTTATATAATTTGTTACATTAAACTTATCCTTTCTATCTTATCCAAACAATAATTGCGAAACAAACTTTTTGACCCTTCCTTTTCTTTATAAATGCAGGTACCATCACTCACCATTCGGACAAATCAATATCACTCTCTCTCCTCTCTTTCTATTTTTAGAATTTTAGATTCTTAGATCAGTGGATTTTATTTTAATTTTAATTTTAATTTAAATTTAAATTTAAATTTTAATTCCTGAGCTTAGGTTTGGAGATGAAGACTCTTACATTCTCTTTACTGTTGCTATTTATGATTTCTCTGGAACTACGCCACTCTCTCGTCCTCGCTGAGCAACACGATGCCGACACTGGCACGTTGAGCCGCTCGAGCTTCCCCGAGGGGTTCATCTTCGGCACGGCGGCCTCGGCGTACCAAGTCGAGGGTATGGCGGATAAGGGCGGCCGAGGGCCAAGTATCTGGGACCAGTTCGTGAAAATACCAGGTGTGTCGTCTGATTCGATTTGATTTGATTTTTGATTTGATTTGAATTAATTGCTGATCTTTATAAAATATAATTTTTGTTCATTTTATTTGATCATTTTTGACATTATATGTAGGTCTCATTCCCAATAATGCTACGGGCGAAGTAACGGTCGATGAATATCACCGTTACAAGGTAATTAATTATTATTATTATTATTAGTATTTAGATGATGGAAAATAAAGAACTAATTTTTTAAAAAAAAAAAAAAAAAAATTGGTATTTGTAGGAGGATGTGAACATAATGAAAAGTATGGGATTTGATGCTTATCGTTTTTCCATTTCTTGGTCTCGTATTTTTCCAGGTATTTATTGTTCTTTTTTTTTTTTAGTTTTTGTTTAATTTTAATTTTATTACATAATATTAAATTAATGGGATTACTAATTTTTTTTTTTTTCTCTGTTGTGTAGAGGGTGTTGGAAAGGTTAATTGGGAAGGTGTTGAGTATTATGATAGGCTCATTAACTACTTACTTAAGCAAGGTAATATTTATAAATAAATGATACTTTTATTTTTTTTTTAAAAAAGTATATATATATATATATATATATATATATATATATATATATATATATATATATATATATATATATATATATATATATATATGTTGAATTTTTTTATTTTTTTTTTTATTTTTTTTTTTTTTATTAGGGATTACTCCTTATGTGAATCTCTATCACTATGATATCCCATTGGCTCTTGAGAACGAATATCTTGGTTGGCTAAGCCCTAGAGTTGTGTGAGTATTAATTTAAATTTTAAATTTTGATATATTTTTAAACTTAAAAAATAGTTATAAATAAGATCATTTCATGTATTGTTACGTAGTGATGCGTTTGCGGACTACGCCGACTTCTGCTTTAAGATGTACGGTGACAGAGTGAAGAACTGGTTCACGTTTAACGAACCGAGAGTGGTTGCTGCTCTCGGTTACGACAATGGATTCCACGCTCCGGGACGGTGCACGGGCTGTTCGCTCGGTGGAAATTCAGCGACCGAGCCTTATATTGTCGCTCATCATCTCATCTTATCTCATGCTGTGGCCGTCCAAAAATACCGTGATAAATATCAGGTAAATAAAAATAAATAAATCAAACCATTTTTTTTTTTTTTTTTTTGGATAAAATGGTATAATTTATATATATATATTATTATTATTATTATTATTATTATTTTCTAGACTTCTCAAAAGGGCAAAATTGGAATTCTCTTGGACTTTGTGTGGTATGAGGGTCTCACAAACTCAACTGCTGATCAAGATGCAGCTAAGAGATCAAGGGACTTCCATGTTGGATGGTAAAAATAAAACCCCTAAAATCCAAAAATAGATATTCTTTTTAATTAATCTACTTTTTTTTTTTAAAAAAAAAAAATTAGAAAAAATGTTACATTTGTAGGTTCATTCACCCTATTATATATGGTCAATACCCCGAATCAATCAAAAAGATAGTCAAAGAGCGACTTCCAAATTTCACATGCGAGGAGGTCAAGTTGGTGAAGGGGTCCGCCGATTACATCGGAATCAACCAGTACACGACCTACTACGTCAAGAACTTCGTGAACACGTCGTATCTCAGCTACTCGAACGACTGGCAAGCTGAATTCGTTTGTGAGAATCTCTATCCATAACTCTTGAACATTTTCAAAAAAGCAATAATACTGATATGTACACTCATCTAAGGTCGATATTTTTTTATCCATCACTTCGAAATAAGAATTTAAGTATTCATCAGCACGGATCGTATCCACCGTGCCGTATCATGCCAACAAGATACTGCACGATATAGCCTCCGTGCCGATGGCACAGTTCAATTTTTTTTTTTTAAATTATCAAATAATTTTTTTTAATAAAGTTTAAAATATTTGATAAAAATATATAATAAGCAATTAGAAAATTTTATTGCTAAAAAAAAAAAAAATATTTCATACTATTATGTGTCGGCACGTACATATTTTTTGTGACCGGCACGGCTCGGCACGTTCCGTGCCAGTAAGTTTTCGGCACGATCCCGTACCACGACACTTAATTCCTTACTTCGAAGCTTAGATAAATAAAATATAAAATGTACACTTTTTTGAAATATACAGAAAGTATTTTTTTTTTTTCAAAAAAAAACTTTTCAAGTACTTAACCTTTTTGTTTTTTTTTTTGTTTTTTTTTTTTTCTCGAATTTTGCAGATGAACGCAATGGCGTGCCGATCGGACAGAGAGTAATATTACTCCTCATATCAATAAATTAGATTTCAAAAATCTAAATTTTATGTTTTATTGTTATGTAATATAAATTTTATTTATGCAGGCTCACTCTGATTGGTTATATATTGTACCGTGGGGAATGTATAAGGCCGTGACTTATATTAAGGAGAACTACGGTAGCCCAATCTTGCTCCTATCTGAAAATGGTAAGAAACATTCGATAGAAAAATTAGTACAATTTATTATAATTTTAAGACTAAATTATATAGAATCTTCTGTAAATACTTTTTTTTTTTTTTTTTTTTGACTTTCAAAAATTTATATTTTATTCTTTTAAAAAATTAAATTGATATATTTGTTCCCCTCCGTCAGAGTCCCGTCAATATTTCTTTAAATTTTTATAATTTATATCAAAAATATTTTTAAAATAATAAAAATATATAAAAAATATTTTTTTTTTCTAGTAAGGATAATATGGTCATTTCATCATATTCTTTAATACCGTAATTTCTAAAAATATTTTATGGTATTTCAAAAAGATAAAATATAAATTTTTAAAAATCAGAAAAAATAAATGAAAAAATAAGTATTTATAATATAAGTTAATTGCATACGAAGCATATATCCCTTCAGAATATAGATAAAATATTTATTTTATCCTTATAAATATTATCCTTATAAAAGTCAAAGTAAAATTTATTTTTTTACATAATTAAGATTAATTAGATTTTTCTATCGGATTCTATCGGAGAGATTGACGATAAAATATATATAAATAACTTTAAATTTTTAAATAAATAAATATAAAAAAATAAATTTATAAAAATATATTTACTATTCGATATGTTAACTTTACAAAAACGAATATGTACAGGAATAGACCAGCCCGGAAATGTGACACTTCCGGGCGCGCTCAACGACTCGCAGAGAATCGACTACTACAAGAGCTACATAACTGAGCTGAAGAAGGCGATCGACGACGGCGCGGATGTGAGGGGCTACTTTGCGTGGTCACTGCTCGACAATTTCGAGTGGAGACTCGGATACACATCGAGGTTCGGTATCGTCTATGTCGACTTCAAAACACTCAGGCGGTACCCGAAGAACTCGGCCTACTGGTTCAAGAACCTGATCAAGAAAAATTAAAATTTTTATTTTATTTTTATTTTTATTTTTTTGGGGTCATTAAGATTTCATATGGTTTTTGATTGTGTAGCTATTCTATGTTTAAGGTCTTAGGATCGGAGTGACTCTACTGAGTTTAAATAAACCTAGAAAAAAGAGTTTTGAGTTTTTTTTTTTAAAAAATTTACTTTGTGGAGAGATGAGATTTGAAATTAATAAAGTATATTGAGTTTATTTGGATTTTTATTGTTTTAGTAGCTTCTATTTTTTGCTTGTTTGGATTTGAGCACAAGTTTTTTTTTTTACTTTTGATTTTTTTTAATACAAAAATAATTAAGATATCAAAAAAAAAAATCATATATATATATATATATATATATATATATATATATATATATATATATATATATATATATATATATAAAATTAATCATAATTAAGTACTTAACTATTTAGGTAAATTATTTTTTTTATCCTTTCAGTTATAATTATATTATTTTAACCGTTGGGATATTTAGAGTAGCAAAATTGATTTTTATATATATTCTGTTAAAAAATAAATAGTAAACTAACGAAAGAATATATAAATATAAAAAGTTATAAAAAATTATAAAAAATTAAATTTTATAGGAATATGTCTATAATTTAATATATTTATAGAGGAATGTATAAAATTAACCAAAAAAAATTTGTTGTGGTTATTTCAAATACTTATATAGTTGAGGGGTCTTGTGAAATTTTCCCTAATAATCGTCTCTAATCGTAAATAAACTCCTCTCTCTCCCATTTCTCTCTAATAACACTCACCTCTCGATCTCGATCTCGATCTCGATCGAACAAAATCGGAAAAAATAGGAGAAAAATCAGGCGAAAATAAAGAATGGCGGAGCTCTCGGAGACGTACGCGTGCGCGCCCGCGACGGAGCGGGGGCGCGGGATCCTGATCTCAGGGGACCCGGCGACGAGCACGATCGCGTACTGCTGCGGCCGCTCGGTGGTGATGCGGCGGCTCGACGCGCCGGTCGACGCGGAGGCGTACGGGAGCACGCGCACGCCGCCACCGCCGCGCGCTTCTCCCCCAACGGCGAGTGGGTCGCCTCCGCCGACGCCTCCGGCGTCGTGCGCGTCTGGGGCCGCCGCGGCGACCGCGCCCTCAAGGCCGAGTTCCGGGTGCTCTCGGGAAGGATCGACGATCTCCAATGGTCCCCCGATGGGCTCCGCATCGTCGCCTCCGGGGACGGCAAGGGCAAGTCCTTCGTCCGCGCTTTCATGTGAGGCCTCTCGATCTCCTCGTTGTTGTTCTCGTTTCATCCCCTTTCTATTTGGTTTCGATCGTAGGGTTTCGATTTGGGTTTTGGTTGTTTGGTTTTGATTTCGTGGTTCGGAGTAGTGTGTTGACTGATCGGAATGAAAAGTTTAACCTTTTAGGGGCTGGATTTTTGATTGCTTTCCACAAATTATGTGAATTCCCGAGGAGATTTAAGTTTTTTTTTTTTTGTTATTATTAAAATTCGCATGATTAGTCAATTTGATGCTCCAAATTTTGTTTGTATTTGATGTTTTGGAGTTATATGTTGATTGATCGTAGGGAAGTGTTTGATTAGTAGATGATTGGTTGCTTGCAACAGTTTATAGGAATTTCGAAATTGTTTTTGTTTGGTATTAGGGATTTATTTATTTGATGCTCCAGATTACGCAAACAATAGGTCCTTGATTTGGTTGGATTATTTTGTTGTGGTTTGATGATTTGGAGTTATATGTCGATTGATCGTAGGGAAATGTTTGAGCTTTAACTCTTTCACTTTGATGTGGTGATGTTAGTAGTTGATTGATTGCTTAGAACAAATGATTTATCTTCAGGTATTAAATATGGGTTCATGATCTACCAATTTGACACTCCAAACTGCTCATTTCGTTTTGATTTGATAATTTAAAGTAACGACTTTCATTTGATGTGGTCTTTTTGGTAGCTGAATGATTGATGAGAGCAAATGATTGGAATCTCTTTAAGTTGTAGGTGCCAAAACAGATTTGATGTGTAGTTCTTGAACAGATTATTATTCTTGGGTGTCGAATTGCTCAAGCTATTTTGTACTGTCAAATTACAAAAATTGATTACAAGAGTAACATTTGCTGACGGCCAATCGTCAATTTGGATTCAGTAATTTGAGTGCTATATTTTTCACAACCAAAGAGTTAGTGCGGGGTTCTTGATCTACCAATTTGACACTCCAAATTGTTATCAGGATTTGCATGGTCCACCAATTTTGATGCTCTAGAATTGCTTTTGTTATCTTTGTTTGTGGTTAGGAGTTGCATGGTCCAACAAATACAACAGCTACATCTGCAATTTTCTTCATAAGGTAGTGGATGACTAGCTATAATCCTGATCCATTATAAGGAAGGTGTGTATGTCACTATCAAACATTTCAAAAAAAGTATGTCATTGTACAAAGGAGGCCAAAAACCTTTTACTCGGTGATTGGATGGGGATGAAGTGGAGATAGTGGGAGATATCCCCCACTATCCTACATAAAAATCCTATATAGAATGTGGAATTCCCACCTAGAATTGGGTATCCCTGATATCTCAATAGGCTGCCCATTAATGGGATTAGTCATTTCAGGGTTAAGAGTTGAATAGTGCTATCCCATTCATAATCAATTATTTCTTACCACCAACCAAACTCTACAGTGGCATCAACCAAATCTAGTACTTTATTAAGATATTTCTCCTGCTCCCAAGAATTTCTATCATCGAGCCAAAAACTTCTGCCTTTAAGCATTGCAGCCTACTGACTTTGCTCCGTGGGAAAAATGCAGCCAATGATGTGTGTTAAATTGAGGATGATACTTGTACATTATATATGTTAGGTTATACAATTAAATCGACACTGATTTTTGCTACAAAGATAGCTTGATTTAATGGGAGTAGACTGCATAATATAATCAGCATTTCCGACCATGCAGAAGTCAAATTTATATGCTTTTGGAAGTCCAGAGTAGATACAAGACAACTTGTCAGCATGGGTAGGTGATCGATATGGTTATCAACTACAATAGCTGTGTCAGGGACTATGGGGATTTTCTTCTGTCATTTCAACCTACGTCTCACTTAAAGAAATTCGTGGAGCTTTTTTTCAAAAAAAAGCTCCTAAAATATTCATTTCTGAATTTAGAAACAAAATTATTAGTTCAGAGCTCCTGATTTTAAGTGTTTGGAATTCCTTTTTGCTTCGCTAAAGCCAAAATATCAAAACTTTTCTGTAAGCAATACTTGGTGTCCTCTTGAATAGCTAAGCTGTTTCAGGGATACTTATTATTATTCTTTTCTGTTTGCTGATGGCACATTTCTCATACAATCAGTTTCATATGCTGACAAGTATCAGCTTTTTTTCATTTTCTATTTTTCTTGGTTTTTCAAAATGCTGCTTCAATCTTGTAGTATCTCTCTTCCCTCATGGTAAGGTACATTGAGTAAAACTAAATCTTTTTCGTTCTTTCCTTGCACTTACTATTTTCATTTTGCCGAGCAATTGCAGTGGATGCATGTTAATTCATTAGTCTTGGACACTTTTTATATTATGTAGGTGGGATTCAGGTTCAAATGTTGGCGAGTTTGACGGCCATTCAAGGAGGGTACTGAGTTGTGCATTTAAACCTACGAGACCATTCCGCATCGTCACTTGTGGAGAAGATTTCTTGGTGAACTTCTATGAAGGACCACCTTTTAAGTTTAAACAATCACATAGGTTTGTCAGGGTAACTTTTATTGCAAATTTTGATACATTTAATTGTGGCACATATGCTTACTTAGCTTCAGACTGCCAGCTTATACCTACATAGATATGCAAATAGACAAATACACTTACACGCACTGAAACAGAAACAAAAAGTAGCACATTCATATATGTTCACATTGAGCTAGAATGTTGTCAGAAGCATTTAGACTGTATTACTACGTATCTGATTTTAGGGCATGCTCTCTTATTTTCAGCATGTTTATTTTCTTTGAACCGCAGGGAGCATTCAAATTTTGTAAACTGTATACGGTTTTCTCCTGATGGAACCAAGTTCATCAGCGTGAGCTCAGATAAAAAAGGTTTAATATATGATGGGAAGACTGGAGCAAAGATTGGAGAATTGTCGACCGAAGACGGTCACAAAGGAAGCATCTATGCTGTTAGCTGGAGCCCTGACAGTAAACAAGTAAGCATTTTGTTCTTTCAGTAATTATATTGCAACTTGAGTGTTGAACATCTTTTTTCAGTTCAACTTAATCAACCATTGCAGCATATATCTGGATATTGTTATCTTAACTTTTGACACGAGCCTTTTGGTGTGATTTCCGTGTGAACCCCAACAACATTATTCACTGAATGGAATTGCAGACCACATTGATCTACTTTGATCGTGTTTAAGTGGGAAGATATCCAAGATCATAACACAGCTTGTTTTAAACTACTTATAATCTCAAGTTCAATATGTTTGCATAAATCATTTGTTGTTTGGTCTTTTTTATTGGTTCATAAATTTGAGCTTGTCCTTTGTCACTGCTATTATGGTAAACATAAGCTCAAAATTGTATCAGGACATCCAAGTATTGTGCGATTGATTGTATTATGGAACTTTCGACTCAAACATGAGTGTACATTTTAAGGAAATAGATTAGTTTCAGATTACACTATAAGAGATGCGAGCTTAATTAGTTCTTATGGGATGCTTCTTGTCTTACCATCCTCTTAATCGTTAAGTAGTCTTAAGCAAGGATTTAAGTGTCCATCGGCATGGACCGTATCCATCGTGTGCCAACAAGATATCAGCATGATACAATCTCCGTGCTGATGGTACAACTCAAATCCCTCTTTTGTTTAAAAAAATAGTAAGTAATTTTCTCAATGAAGTTCAAAAGATTTGATAATGATACATAATAAGCAATTGAAATATTTTGTTGCTAAAGAAAATATATATTTTATGTTATTATGTGTCGGCACACATGTATTTTTTGTGACCGGCATGCATCGGCATGACCTGGCACATACCGTGCCGTACTGTGTCAGCAAGTTTTCGGCACAACCCCTTGTCGCGTCACTTCAATCCTTGGTCTGAAGTAGTTTAGTCATACACATAATTTAGTACGTTTGTCATTTTGGTGATTGGTTCTTTGCTGTGGTTCTTTAAAAGCTCTCTTCCTAGTAATGAAAATATATCGTATTACCATGGTTTAAGGGTTTTCAAGCTCCATGAAAAAATCTTGTCCGAATTCCAACATTTTGGCATTGCTCTTCTATTTGCAATTTGCTCTTCCATTCCTTGCCTTTCTTTAGTGTTTATAGTTCTATGTCATTCTTATTTTTTTCTATATTTGATCTGTATGTTTAGGTGTTGACAGTCTCTGCTGATAAAACTGCAAAAGTATGGGATATCACTGAGGATGGAAATGGAAAGGTGAATCGAACACTGGTTCCTGCTGGTTCAGGAGGCGTAGATGACATGCTCGTCGGTGGCCTATGGCTGAACGATTATCTCGTCGTGGTTTCTCTTGGTGGTACATTTAACGTATACTCGGCAAGCGTTCCTGATAAAGAACCAGTAACATTTTCAGGACACATAAAGACTGTTGGTGCTCTGGCCTGTGTTCCACTAAATGGGCAGAAAACCATATTATCTACGAGCTATGATGGAGTTATTATAAGATGGATACAAGGCATTGGATATGCTGGTAGGTTGGTGCGCAAGGATAACACTCAGATC
Organism: Tillandsia fasciculata; assembly: GCA_029168755.2. Taxonomy (NCBI): domain Eukaryota; kingdom Viridiplantae; phylum Streptophyta; class Magnoliopsida; order Poales; family Bromeliaceae; genus Tillandsia; species Tillandsia fasciculata. Next base: position 25,387,990 of record CM054940.1, read on the forward strand.
AAATGCTTTACTGCTGTTGAAGAAGAGCTCATCACATCAGGGTTTGATAATAAGGTTGAGTTATGAACTCATTGACAACTCCATGTCCTTTTACAAATTTTTAACATTGAAGTATGTTGCCTCTGATGAAATTGTATTTGCTGAGCTTATGTTAGATTTAACTAAAAGGAATTCTCGATAAACTGTTGCACTATGCTGCAGGCCTGCAGCTCAATTATGTGCATATAATTTTGAAATTTATGGACATTACAGATGATGCTTCAAAGTTTGTTTCTATATCAGCACATATAAAAATTTTTCGACTTCTTGCTAACACTTCAAATGTTGTGTTACTCGTGTCATCGAATGAAATACATTTTTAGAATTAGAAGGCATGGGAGAAAGTGGAATCCTCTGCTTTTTACAATTGTACTACATGATGCCTTAGCTAATTACTGTGACAATGCTTGTTTCTCTTTGTGATCTTGTTTTATCTGTCATTGCTAAGTTCACCATCTCTTTTCATATTGTCCATATACAGAGAGAAATGGCAAGTTGCCTTTCGGAAGCTTGAAGCGTTTGCTCGTTAGTTTTACTTATTATATGGATCAAAAAATACCGTTTCCTCACTGATCATTGTTTTATTTTCAATCAGCTGATAAACAAGACTGTTGAGATTCTGTTTAGTTTGTAGCTGGGAATCAAGTGCCGCCCCGTGCTGAGCGGCACAGGGCGCCACGTACCGTGCCCCTACAATAGGGGCATGGTACGGGGGTGGTATCTACCCCACCCCCCGTCTCGGCGATACCCATTGGGTATCGCTCGAGACAGAGCGATACCCATTGGGTATCGCCCGTGCCGTGCCGAGCTTTTTTTTTAAAACACATGGTTTTACAGTAAACACATGGTTAAATACTTATTATACTTGTGAATTTTATTATTATATTGTTATTTCTATTTTCTATGAGGTATAGTTGTACTTTATATATAAAAAAAGTTATCAATATGTTAATTGCCGAGTATAATAAGCTATATATAGTCAATTTTCATAATTTTTTGACTAAACATTTCAAAATAATATTATAAGAGCTTATTGGGAACAAAAAAAAAAAAAAAAAAATTCGTGCCAGAGCGTGCCACTGAGAGGTCATACGTATTCTCGGCAAGCAAGCATGCCACGTGTCTGCACGGAAGCGTGCCCGTACTGTACTGTGCCAGGCGGAGAGCGGCACGCCTCCGTGCCACGGCACTTAATTCCTTGGTTTGTAGGCTAACCATATAATGATAATTATCTTAATTTAAACATACATTTTTGTTTCTAATCACTACATAATATTTTGCTGTAGATTTGTATAGTTTTAGCTGAGTGACTATCATTATCATCCTTTTACCTTTTGAATCTCTTTATAGTGTTGCTTTCATAGATGTGTTATTATATTATTTAGATTGAGTGCTAACCTTTCTAACGCATCTTTCTTTTTTTGCACTAAATTGGAAATATACATTTCGAAACCATACTATATATGAACCATGTAATCATCTGCCTTAACCTTCTGGTTGTTATATGCATTTCATCTTTTTCTCCTGTTCATTAATTTTTCTTTCATGATAGGTTTGGAGAATTCCTCTAAATGGAGGTCAGTGCGGAGATGGCGAAGCAGTGGATGTCGGTTCTCAGCCAAAAGATCTGTGTATAGCAGGTCAGAACCCCGAAATTGTATTAGTTTCAACGGATTCAGGAATAGTCGTGCTTCGTGGTAATAAAGTTGCTTCCACAATCAAAGTTGGGTATACTGCCACTGCATCGGCTATTTCCCCTGATGGGAGTGAGGCCATCGTGGGTGGTCAGGATGGTAAATTGCACATATATTCTGTTAATGGTGACTCTCTGACAGAAGAAGCGGTCCTTGAAAAGCACCGAGGTGCTATCACTGTTTTACGTTATTCTCCAGATGCTTCCATGTTTGCTTCAGCTGACACCAATCGAGAGGCTGTTGTGTGGGATCGTGTAACTAGAGAGGTAGCAATTCTATATGTCCCTTTTGAATCGTTATATATTGTTCGTCATCATGTTTAATCCCGTCGAATTTGAAATTCAATTTTGCTGATTTTATCTTCCTAAGATGAGCTGAAAAGTTGGACTAGAATTTTTTTTTTTTTTTTTTTTTTTGTGTCTAAATATCTTTACCTGTTTATAAAGATAAGATCTTTGTGCCTTTTAGATACGTAACTTTCGCAACATTTGCACAAGAATATCTCATCTCTCTTAAATATAACACCACCAACACTTTCATACATTTACTGACCTTCTTCTAGTATATTTAGTAGATCTCAAATGAGGATACACGTTGAATCATAATTTCTTACGCTGTTGTTTAGGGAAACAGTAGGTTTTCGGAGGTGGAGGATGGCACTTTCTCCTCGTATCTTTGCTGCGAGTCCTCATGAGTATCTGTGGCAATATAGGTTATTGAAGTAATTAGTTGTTCCTTGTCATGCTTTTACTTGTCTGGTATCACGTGACCTGCATTGGAAATTTTCTAAGTTTACTTCTTTGAGTAGAGAAAATCGTCTTTCTTACGAGATAAGGATAAGGTGCACAAATATATAAATATATATTTTTAAATCTTTGTTTCTCTAAGTCTATTACATTCATCTAGAGGAACCGACCAGCTAAATAAATATTGTCTAATGAGTAGATTGAGTGGCCTTCACTTTGTGCACCATACTTGCTAAAGTAGTCTATAATGCTGGAGCCGTAACTGGACTCGGAGTTAGAAAAGCAACATATAAAAAATTGGAAAATGCTCCTGAGAACTGTGTTTAATGCAACTAATTTGCAAGTTGGATCAGTTGGTATATAGATGACTATGCAATATAGAGGAGTAACGAGTACAAAGAGAGAACAGACTTCTTACATTATTGCATCAATTTCAAGAATCTTGGAAGTACCAGTTGTTTATTGGATTATCAAGCTATGTGTTGAATTAGAAGCCATTTTAGTGATAGGGTTACGCTTAGTCGCATTATTTTTCAGGAATAATGCTATTGTTGAGCATTTTTGTTGTGAAAATATTTAAAAGTTTGCTTGTCAGTACTGGTGTTACTAGTTTGAAAGCAGTTGTTACTTTGTAATGCAAATGACTCAAAAGTTGATTGAAACTTGTCAGAACCTATTTTATATGCAGTAGTGATTTAGTTTATTCTTTCATGCAGTTTTAAATGGGATATTTAGGGCCAATTTGGTTATAGGAACATATTGTTTTTTTTTTTTTCCTTTTCTGTTTGTGATGATCACAATTTAGGATTTAAATCTTAAATCTTTATAATTCTGACTTTCCAAGAATAGGAGGTGGGAGCTGGGAACCTATGAAGTGATCATATTCTGAGATATATGATTTAGATGCTGTATATAACCTGTGGTTGTAGACAATTCTTCATATTCTCTATCAGCCAATTACCTGGTGCCCCTCGAGTAATGAAATGAGATTTATTGAACATGATATTCATGCATCAAAACAGGCCTTTGTGTGGTGATCCAACCCTTGAACATGATTTATGGTGTATTCAAGTTCTCCAAAGATTAAGGTAAAAAACCTATGGAACATACCTGATCCACGGTCGTCTGGATCTGACTACCCGAACTGTAAAATTTTTTATTTTGGTACTTTAATTTTTCAATTTGTTTGATTTGAGTAATTAGATGACTATTTTGTTATTAAATTTAGATGCACCTCTTGCCTTAATGGGAATGTACTCACACAAATCACGTCATATTTGATTCAAGACTTTAATGGTACACCGAAATTTCGAACTGGAAGAGCTATCAAATGACTCAAATCAAATAAATTAAAAGGTTACTTAGCAAAATTAGAAGTCAGATCAAAATGGTGCATAGTTCAGGTAAGTTCAATACATTTTTTCTGGAGAATAACTTGCATTGCACAATTCAATATTTTTCCTACTTCATATTGGGTAGACTGAAGGAGAATCTTGACTTCTTTTCACTTTTCTAATGAATAGGTGAAGCTAAAGAACATGTTATACCACACAGCCCGCATAAACTGCCTTTCCTGGTCTCCAGACAGTCGCTTGATCGCCACAGGCTCGCTGGATACTTCTGTGATCGTGTACGAAATCGACAAGCCCGCGTCAACTCGCATCACGGTCAAAGGAGCTCACTTGGGAGGGGTATATGGATTGTCTTTTGTCGACGAGAACAGCGTGGTTAGCGCAGGGGAAGACGCGTTCATTCGTGTGTGGACATTAACGCAGCAGTAAAATCTTCAATTTGGCAGAGCTTGAAATGCTCCACGCTTTAAGAAGAATAAGCAGTCCAGAGGCGTCCGTCGTCTTTCGTTATATCAGTTTTGGTGATTTTAAATTCCAATGCAGAGACTATAGCAGGTACTTATAGTCTCAACTTTGGATATTACATTTTTCATAGATCTCTATATCTACCGCTGCTATATTTTGATTACAAAGTTTGATCTGTGAGAGTTGTTTGTCGTGTGAGGAAATTTAGTTGCTTGCGACGTAAAAAATTCGTTTGGTTATATCTTCTTTATATCTTTTCTTTTTTCCATCTCTGTGATCATTGCCACACGAGATTGTCGGAGATTATTTTTGTGTTAGGTGTCTTTGCAGACTCAAACAGTTCCTGCAGAGGCATAGCTTTGTGGAAGGCATCATGGGCATTAGCCTTCAAGTTGTTTTGTTTTGTGCTTTTCTTGAATGAAATTGGATAGAATCTATCTGATCTCTTCAATCATGTTCTTATCACTTTTTGAGAATTATTATCATATTAGTTGTGAGTTGATCTGAACTGAAAACTTTTATCTACCCTGATTTTTCGACATGAACTGCAAGTGGCTCTTGTAAGCTGCGCGGTAAATATTGCATTTAAGAGAAGCTCTTGACTAAAACTTATCTAACAAGAGAGGTGTCAAACTGGAATCTCTTCTTTTGTTGCTTTATTTATAGTACTTAGTTGTCACCAGTTGAAGTTAACCAGAGAAGCTGAAAGAATTCTGGTAAGGGAGAGAAATGGAGAAGATCATCAATGATTTTTGTCTTGTAAATGCTTGTCAAAAGATTAGAAAGTATTTTATGGCAATAATTAGGACTTTTGGATAAAGAGATGATCCCCTTCACTGATGAACTTTGCATTAGTATTTGGTGTGGAATGTAGTGATGGTCCTTGTAGGGTTGTATTATCCCCCTATGGCAACTTGGTCCCTGTACTTTCATTATAAACACTTTTAGTCCTGACTGTTGAAGAAAGACCAAATTTTTTCTTATGAAATGATCATTTCAGTTCTTTGTCATAGATGATTCACTTATTTTAGTTTACTTTAAATTACTTCTTTTTTTTTTTCCCCCTTTTTTTAAACCGCCAAAGATTAAAAATTGTAATGTATCTGATGCAAGGACTAAAAAGTATTTTAATTGAAAGTACAGGGACCAAGTTGTGATATGGACTGAATGGAGATAGTACTGGCCATCCTTTCAATTTGGTTTTTTATTTTCACTTTGATTTTACTATCCAATTTCTCAATTGTTTTGATTTCAGCCAATCAATAATACTTAAACTTTTATATTTAAGCTAATTATTTAATTTTAATAAATTTATAGTTGTGAAAATTGTATGAATTATACTAATTTAGCATGCAAAGATGGATGACGCATTCAAATTTCGAAGTTAAAATATTGTTGATTCATTCAAATCAAATAAATTAAAAGATTTGAATAGTAAACTGAAAATTTTAAAAAATTAAATAGCTAATTCATAATGGTCCATAATTCAGATAAGTTTTATAAGATTTAACCTATTTTGTACATTATTTTATTTATATCAAATCAAATAAAAAAGATTTAAATAGTAAAATTAAAATTTTTAAAAATTAAATAGTTAATTCGTAATGGTTCATAATTCAGGTAAGTTTTATAAGATTTAACTTGGTAGCTTGGAATATTTCGATTGGGTATGTAAGGGTTACAATTGACAATGACACAAGTTTAATTCATGGATAGAAAGGTAATTATAGCAACCTAAGAGGATTAATAAGAAATGACCACATTTGCATATAAAAAGTTGTAAATTTTGTATTTGGGCAAAGTATTTTTCTATAAGGTATATATATAGTCATATTTAATGATTAATTAAGTAATTAATTAGAGAAGTTCATATGCACTACCAACCCCATTTGTTTGATAAAATATAAATTCTTTTGAGCTACAATTTGTGACCTTGTTCAAGAAGTACCTTACATATTTTCTCTTGAGCTACAATTTGTGACCTTGTCTAATTAATTACTCAATTTTTTTGCCCTTTGATCATTTTTATCCCTCAAATCATACTATTCCATCAACTATCCACTAAACTCTAACTTCGTTTGGTTTCATAATAAATCAAAAATAACGAAAATTATTTTCGTTATTCCGCCAAACAGTGTAAAAAAATGACAATAATAATTATTTTGGTCAAATCGAATTATTCTAGATAATTTTAGAATAATTCGAAAACAACTATTCCACTATTTTAGTATAATATGATTATTCTTATGCAATAGTTAGTTTATTAAAGATAATTAAAGTAATATAAAAATATGATTATATTATATATATAATTTTATAATATTCTAAAATATTTTATTATAATAATAATAATAATAATAATAATAATAATATTATTATTATTATTATTATTATTATTATTATTACTTTTATAAATTTATTTATAATATATGTTATTCTAAAATATATTTTATTTATTTATTTATATATAATAGTTTAAAGTATTTTTATATATTTTTATTGAAGTATGTTATATATTAATATTGAAATATTTTATATAATAATATGATTATAACAACATTAGATATAATATTTTTGTGTGGGGAACGCTTTCAAAAGGATAGGAATGCTTGATAACCTGTGCATATGCATCATCTGCGATAAGGATATTGTAGAACATTAAAACATCATGCTTAAAGATCATTTAGCTGTATGTGCATCTTGAGTGAATGTGGTGTGCGTGTGAGGTGGAATTGGTGGTTGTGAAACTGTACTGTGTGACGCCGTGCAAATACAGGGGAGGTTCTGTCCGTGTGAATAGAGGGTTATCTGTATTTGTGACGGGTCTGTACGCGTCTCACGGTGTATCAAAAAAAAAAAAAAAAAAAAAAATCTACTGTTTTCCATTGTTTTTCTTAAAAGATATTTATAAAAAGAACTCCGGGGCGTGACATAATAGTATCAAGATATTGGTGCTATCAAGTTTTCTACCCTTAGATCAACCCATTTGATCATTTTTATCCGTTAGATTTTACTATTTCCCCAACTACCTATTAAACCCAAGGGGCCACTATCATCTTAACCACACATCTTTTAATCCAAGGGTTAAAAACTTAATAGCACCAATGACTTACTATTAATAGTATTGCAGCCTAGCTCTCTCCCTCTCTCTCTCTCTCTCTCTCTATATATATATATATATATATATATATATTATCTAAAAAGTATTAAAATATAAATTAGAGAACACAGTAATAAAAAGGGTTAATTTCATATAGCTTTTGTAAACATATTGAATAGAAGATATATTCTTGTAAAATTTAATTTTTTATATTTATTTTTTTAAAAATTTTAAGTTGTTCATATATATTTTTCTAATTTATTATCGTTAGTTCACTATTTATTTTTTAACCGAATATATATAAAATATCAGTTTTATCCTTTAAATATGTTCATCCAAAAGTCGTAAAATAATATAAAAATATCTAAAATGGTAAAAATATAAATTTATCTCACTAACTAATCAAAGTTAAGTATTGAACATATGATTAACTGTATTTTCTAACGAAATTGACGGTAGGAAAATAACTTTAAATTTTTGAAAGGATAAATATAAAAAGTTAAACTTTATAGAAATATATCTGCTATTCGAAATTTATATAGAACCGTATGAAATTAACTTAATAAAAATTTAGCATCGACATAAATTCAGATTAGAATTTATATTCGAAACAAAAAAAGTGAATACGAATATAATTTTGCCAAAAATATTATGACGGGGATTCTACTACTTTTACTTCTAAAATTTTTATTTATAAAAATAAATTTTAAGTAGACAAGTAATTGTCAAGTAGAATATAATAGAAATAAAAAAATATTTTTTTATATTAATCACTTTGAAGTGATAAATGAATAAATTTTCATCATTAGCAGGATATATCATACACTTAATTTTGAATGTACGGATAGCGGATATGCTACATTCCTCTCCCATTTAGGTTCTGACGTACTCGTGAAGTGCAGACACATTCATAAGTACCAGGTAATGTAAAATTAGTGAAGTACAGACACATTTATAAGTACCAGGTAATGTAAAATTAGTTTTGCTAATCTTAACCGATCTTGTGATGAGCTACACTCTACCCACAACGCTCTATTCGCTATATAACCCTTACTTAGTCGAGACTCATCTCACATTTTCGGCTGGTGAATGGCTCTGATACCTATGACATCCAAACAAACTTCTAAAATTACTTTAACTCTAGCACGCTCAACCTTCTTAACGATTTAGATTTTACTACCACAAAATGCTATACATGTCATATTTGAGATCTATTTTTATAAATAATTTAGGGGCAATTTCCTACGTACCCCTAAAAATTTTCATGTTTTTAGATTTACCCCTCTTAGAAGGCTAATATTAAAACTACCCTTCTTACGTTCCAACTTCTTTCCAAAATACCCCTGAAGTTAAACTCTGTTAGTGTACCGTTTGGAACTGCCGTTATCTGTGTATAATTACTATTTTGCCCTTTCAAATATACCATAAATCCTAAAACCCTAAACCCCTAAACCCTAAAACCCTAAACCCTAAACCCTAAAACCCTAAAAAATTATAAACCCTAAACCCTAAAACCCTAAAAAATCCTAAACCCTAAAACCCTAAACCCTAAACCCTAAACCCTAAACCCTAAAACCCTAAAAAATCATAAACCCTAAATCTTAAACCCTAAACCCGGGGGCAAAATAGGTATATCTGATAGTTTTCAACTCCGATTATTATTTAACTCTAGTTTAACCCTAGTTAACTTAACAAAGGGAAACGGTAGGGGTATTTTTAATAACGGTGGAACATATGAAGGGTATATTGAAAGAAAAAATAAGAGGGGTAAATCAGATATTTTCTTCATATTTTAGGGATACACAGGCAATTATCCAATAATTTAATAACTATAAAAATACATAGAATTATTTACAAAAAAAAAAAAAAAAAAAAAAAAAAAAAAATCGTTTAGTAACGCCAGATTGACTGTTTCTCTCTCCTCTTCCACTGTCTGTCCCTCGCACCCATCCTTTTCCCGTGAGGCGACTGAGCAGGCAGGCGGCGCACAAAAAAAAAAAAAAAAAAAAAAAAAAAAAAAAAATGTTCTCGTTGTGGCACCGGCTGAACGCCCTGGCGACCTTCTCTATCCTCCTGCTGGCGGCGCTCTCCTGCGCCGCCTCCTTCCTCGACTCCTTCAACTCCCCCTCCGTCCGCGCCCACGCCGAAGTAAATCACCCATCACTTCCCCTGCTCTTCTTTCTCCTCTTCTTTTCAATCTTAATTCCAAAACCATGCAGTCAACATATATGGAGTAGGACTTGTGTGCTGGTAGAAGCGTGGAGACCTCCGTGCTCCTAAGTCATTATGATAAAACTTTCGATTTAACGATCGGCTCCGTTCAAATAGATCTACCATATTTTAAGGATCTAAAAAATAAATTTTATAAACTTTATTATTATTTACCTAGTAATCTATATAGTTCAAAATCAATCATTTTTAATGATTGATGTGTGTAGTTTAAATGTTTAACGGTGTAGGTGAAGAACTATTTAAATCAGATAAAATTTTGATAATTTTTGATATTTTTTTTTTTTTATATTATCTACAACAAGAACAATATATATAATCGAAAATTTTAGCGTTACATCATAACTTTTTATAAAATTTTTAATTTTAGACGTTCATTTTCACAAAATTTATTTTTTTAGATACTTCAAATATGTTAGATCTAAGTCTAACGGAACTTCGATTTGAAAATTTCATCATCGAAAACGACTTAGGAGTACGGAGGCTTCCATCCTTTGTGCTCCTAATAGAACACCAGTTCTACTCTCATATATTTTTCTGCGTTTTTCGATAGTACCGTAGAAATTTTATCGTAACTAAATCATCACGATTGGATTATTTTATTTCGCAAATTAATAAAACATTGTTAGCCAGAAGATCGATATGATAGAAAACAGTACTTAATATGCATGACGGAGATAAGAGGAATCATGTCATGGGATTTTGCGAAAGATGATAGATAGAACTTTATGACTTAGAGGCTAGAACCTGTTCTGAATTTTTAATCCCATGTTATGTAGATTTTCAGGCTGTAGTTTGTTTTCCTTCTTAGTTTCTTTTCTCGAAAAAGTATGAGAAAAAAGTTTGTCGAGCAAGAAAAAAATTTATGAAATTTTATTTTATTTTTTCTTGCTTTTCGGTTGTTTTGTTCCAAGGAAAACTAGTGTTTTTGGGAAGCTTTTTCCCAAATTTCATGGAAAACTTTTGTTTTCGTTTTTCCAAAAAAGAAATTTTAGGAAAACGAAAGTACTAGTTTTGTGTAAAATTCAGAAAAAAACTTTTCAAAGAAGTTATTTTTTTTTTGCAACCAAATGGACGAAAAACTAGAGAAAAAGTTTTTATGGATTTTTTTTGTTAAAAAAAAACTTTTTTTCATACTTTTCTGAGGAACCAAACAACCCTGTATTGAGACATTCTCTTAATCATGCAAAGAATGATTGCATCTTTTTTGCCCAAATCCTGGATGGTTTAAGTATAGTCGACGTCGGCATCAGCGTTATCTGTAGTTTTTGACAAAGTGCGGTTCATACCGAACTGCCCGAAAGGTGCAAGTAGAAATTAAGAACTATTATCTTACTCGTGGTGCTTATTTTAGGTCGTCATTTACTTTTATTTATTATTATAATAATAATTTTGTTTTGTGAATCAAGAAACCTATCCCGCTAGAATGATACTGATCGCAAAACTAGTAGTGCCTTTATGTGATTACCAAGCAAAGAGATCGCAAATATTAGCATTTTTTGTATTTCTTATTTTGCACACTGTTGCTTTCTTTTCTTTTAAAAACATAAGATTCAGAAGAATGCATGGTCAAACTCATATGCATGTTTTTTTTTATTATTATTTTTCATTTCTCATGCATGTGACATTTAAATTCATCCGAAAGGCAAGTCTATGACGCATATGAGCCGATACACGCTTGCTTCCTTTTTATATGTGCTTTTTGCGGCGCCAAAAAAATTGGGGCCTTGTAGTTAAACTCACTATTTTGGTGTTTTTAGGTTTATTCTCTTCATTTTGCAGCATCTGTAATGGAAGCAACAGTTTAACTATAATATTATGAAAATCAATTCACACTGTTTTTAAATAACATCATGTGTCTCTCCTTCAGGTCATAAAGGTAAATCGGTTTAGGAAGCAGATCACCGGGAATGATGAGGTATTGTGATTATATTACTGAAAACTAGTAGTTTTCAGCATGTTTTGAACAACCCCTTTTTCTTTTTCTTTTTTTTTCTTTCCCTTTGGTCTAAATTGATCGATTTTGGTGCGTGTAAATCCCTAGAGCTCATCAAATCTTCTATTTGAGTTTTCATCGAAATTTGTTAGCGTGCAAAACAAAGTGAGTTAGATCCAAATGGTAAACTCGTAGAAGTAATATATATTAAACACTGCTACATGTTCACAGAAAACGGACAGAGATTCAAGGTTGATCACAATAGAAGATTATTTGTATCTTAATTATCAGTAGCCCTTTCAGTTTTTAAAAGTTTCATTCTGGAATTTGTGTAACTGTTGAATGAATAAGTTTGGCTAAAAGAGCATATTCTATCTTCCAAATTCATTAAATTGTTTTTTTTTTTAACTGAATCTTATTTATTGTTAAAAATGCCCGAGCTAAAACTCAAACCACAATAGAATCTTCAAGCATTGCTTGTCAATGGACATAGTAAGCTGATGTTTGCATTGATACATTTTGAAGTCTGAAGTAAGCATACTGAGATTGAGAATTCATGAAGCAAGCTTTTGATCGCTCGCTTAAAATTCTATTCTAAGCATAATCCAAAATGTGCAATATCCTCCAAAATTTTGCCATTTACAAAGAATTGTCACAATTATAAAAAGATCAGCCGATTTCTTTCTTTCTTTTGTGTCGCTTTCTCTTTTCTTTCGGAGTATCTGTTTTTCTTTGGCGTTTAATATGCATAATATTCTGGGGTCGCATGACAGGTGAGCTTGACTTTGAACGTATCTATGGACCTGCAATCATTGTTTACGTGGAATACAAAGCAGGTATCTTAATTTTCTCTATCCGATCTCCTTTGTTTTCTTCTTTTCCGTATGACTGAACATGTAATACTTCGACATCGAGAGGATATCAATGCTGTAAGCTTCATGTGTGCTTGGTCTTTTAACTGTGGTGGCTTGATTCATGCACGAGATGGGGTATGCAGGAAAAGTTTCTCATGAAGCATGATATCTAAACATATCCATCGATCTATAACTCTAGCTGTAATCTGTGTTGGTTCTCTGAACCATATCCGTCGATCTTTAAGGGAGTCTATATATTCTAATCCTCTCAGAACATCAATTATTGTATTACTGGATCTTTCATAAGCGAAAAAGAATTAGGAGGAAACATTACGAACAAAATATTCTATGCATGTAAATGTAAATCGACGGTATTTCAAGCGCTGCTTAAGCTCTCTGATTGAGTAAGCTTAAAAGGCAAATTAATCTTTGTATCTTAAGCATACAAAGTAGAAGTAAGATGTTTTGTTGGATATGTTGATATGATGGATGGATTTTATAGCTAGAGAAGACATTTCATAGAACTCGTGCCCTGGGAAAAGACGAGATAAGTGATTGATTTGGGGTGCTACATTACTGTTCATCTTGCTCGAGGAAAAGTTGCTCCAGAAGTTGTATTTAACCTAATATTAGCATAAAGGTGAAACACAATATCTTACAATATGTACTGAAGTGCTTTGTCATTCAGTTATAGTAATATCTAAACACCGGCAATCCCTCTTTTCGTGCTGTCGCCTTCTCTTTTTTTTGCTGATCTATTCAGGGTAGTTAATCCTTCTCTCAGTTTTATCTTTCTGCGATTCCGCACGTCTTCTTTAGTTACGAAGAATTGTAGTTAAGTCGCTTATTATTCAGTGTAATCTATCGTATGTTTTATTTCGATTGCAGGTATTCGTCTTTTTGGCTGCTGAATATGAAACTTCAAAGAATTCTGTGAATCAGGTATCCATGTCAAAGTGTTTTTTAATTTTTTTATCATGCAAATTTTTCGTCCTGACCCGACTCAGATTTTAATCCGAACAAGCAAAATAATTTGTTCAGATCCAGTTATTTTTCGGGTCGGACTAGGTCGGTCGACGACCGGTAGTTAATCATGTGCAAGTGGCAGTAAGAGAAACTGAAGGAAAATCGTGAAACTGCCAAATTGCTGATGCAGTAGAAGAATTAACTTTTTGAAACTTACTTTTTGATATTTTTCTTATCAGATTTCTCTATGGGATCATATAGTCCCTGATAAGGACGACGCGAATTTTCAAGTAAGGGTTCCTACCAAGTATCCTCTGATTGATCAGGCAAGTTCTCGCTTGTAGAAAACTCTGATTTTTATTATCTATTCGTTTCTGAAATATGGTTAAAATTACATCTATTATTTCTTGTTTCTTTTACACTTGCTTGATTCGCCCCTAAAAAGGCTGCGGCTTATATGAACTGTAGTGCAAAATTTTGATTTTACTAACTAATCGTTCACAGTAAACTTGATCTATCTAAGTATGATATTATCAAATAACTCTTTCGTCAGAATATTTTACGATCTGATTAAACGGTCCATTTTTTGATTGAATATCTAAATTTGGCAAAACCATTTTTGGAAATCTCTAAAAATGAAAGGACTACAAGGTTATAGCTCGGGTACCCATCTCAAAATGCATTTTAATCTATGTATCTCGGACGCGGCTACAGGCCTTGCCTGTTTATGTCGGACACTCGCGTTTCCGCGCCATACGCGCCATGGACAGGCCTCTACGGCGCATCCCTTAAAAAATAAAATGAGTATATATATTTTATTTTATTTATGCATATATAATGTATGGTGATTATTTTTTTGAGAAATATAGCAATATATTTACAAAATTAATATTTATACATTAATAATATTATATTTTATTTGCAGTATCCATATTGTGACCATGTCGTAATTTTTTGAAGTTGCTGAGTCGCTATGTCTGAATCATGTTGTTTCTTGTATGTGTACAGGGAAACAACCTCCGTGGTAAGAAAATCGACCTCGTTCTCCACTGGCATGTTATGCCAAAGACTGGTCGAATGATTCGAGATAAGATCGCGCTTTCCGAGTTCTATCTCCCTGATGCTTATACATGAACTTAACCTATGCCCTGCTTCTTCATCAGAATAAGTAGTTTAACAGTGAATGCATTGATAAAAATGGCTACTAATCCACTCCCCCCCTTCAAAATTAATTTCCCAATATCCTTCAATATGAATCATTGGTGAGGGCATTTGGTTTAATGCAACATTTGCCAAGCCTTTTTTTTTTTGGGTTCCATCTGGGAACTGTTTATATCTATTCTTGTTCTCAACTTCATTCGGAATCGGTGCGAAACCAGTATTTTTCTCTTATGTGGATCTGCATATATTTTGTTAACAAAGAGATGATGTGGTGATAATGCAGCAGTTTACTTAACTTAAGCTTCTCTTTGCCAAGTTGATATGATCTAATTATTATTTTACTAGCATGGTACGATATAGTGCGTGTGGATTGTACCAATGTGTGCTATTCATTTTCTAATATATTTCTATATCAATTTTTTTGCACTCTATTAATGTAATTATCTACTAATTAAAATTAAAAAAAAAAAAAAATTTGTCCTCCGCAAAATGTTTATATCGTGTTGATACGACGGAACAGTGAATCTGCCCTTAAATTCTTGCCAAGCAATCTGATGGTTACATAACAAATGGAAGTCACATCAGGTTTGATAGATTGAAGCTCAGTGATTTAAAGTGTTTTCGCTTGTTACCAAAATCCAAGGGTTTCGGATTGAACCAAGGGTGCTAGGTGATGAGCCTCGATATGCTGAGTCTCGTGCTTATTGTCCTAGGGTTGCTCGGAGTTCGAAAATTGTGTAGGGCCAACCTACATCAAGATCAAGAGCCCAAGTATTAAGATCTCTCTACTCAATCAATTTCATCTAAATTTGAGATGAGCGTCAAGCTCAGGAGAGTCAAGGACTTTGAGTGCTCACTTGCCTGAGGTCCCGCGGTCGCCGGATAGGTCGTCGGAGCAACTATGTCCAAGAACACCAACACTAGGGCTTGGGTTTGGTTGAAATTGTAAGGCTCGGTTTCAAAAGGGGATCTAGAGCATGTAGCAGCAGCAGACGGTGCAGAGGAGTGCTAGAAGCTCCACCAGAACGGTTTAATGCAATTTGGTCGTCCATCTTTGTGAATTTTTAATTGGGTCCCTCACTGTAGATGAAACATGCTTAGAGGCTCCTCCACGTTCGATTTTGCGCAATTCGGTACATAAAATATAGGCCTTTAACAAAACTACAATGTAAAAATAGTATTTTACGCGTTTTTTTTTTTTTTTTTGGTTTCGGCTCGCCGAATTCGAAACGGACGTCACCACGTCGTTCAGCTCGACGAGATGATCAGGTAGCGATTTTGTTTTGCCACATTTGGACCTCGTTAGGTTAAGTTAGTCTATTCTTTAGGGATACCTCCGCAAATTCAAATTTTTGAATTTCAAAATTTTTAGAAATTTAAATTTAAATTTCACAGGTATTACAATATATATATATATATATATATATATATATATATATAGAGAGAGAGAGAGAGAGAGAGAGAGAGAGAGAGAGAGAGAGTTTGGTTATAGTGGTTGTAAAAGTACTAATCACTTGGTGCTTGCAAGTTTTTCATTGTTAGATCTACCCTTTTAATCAATTATACTAGTTAGATCATACTATTTTACCAACTACCCATTAAATCCTAGAGACCCACTATCATCCTAACTGCCCATCTTTTAATCTAAGGGTCGAAAACTCACAATCATCGTGACTTGGTATTTAATTTGTTAATTGAATGGGAATTCAAATTTCGAAACATTTAATTTAAAAACGATTTCTTACCTTTTGGACTAATACGAAAAATAAAAAAAACAATTAATATGTAATTAAAATGTTATACGAAAATATATCTAATTTAAATATATAAAATCATATCTTAAATTATGTATATAATTTAAATTAAATTTATAATTTTTAAATTAATATTTGAGTTTAAATTATGAGCTAAATATAGTTTTGTATATTAAATTTGAATTAACAATTAACAAATTTTGATTAAAATGGTTTAAAATTAAATTCGAAATTATATTTAAATTTATGAATAAAAATTCAAAAAAATAATAATTTTGAACATGCTATTTAATTTTAAACACTTGTTGTTTTGATATATCTATTTTTAAATCATTTTATTCATCAAACGTTAATTTTTATTTATATTTGTAGTTTATTTTTGTATATGCCCACACGGCCGTGCTATCCGGGTCTGGTCCAAATCCCTACAACTTAAATATTTTTAAAAAATTTTAAATCAAGTTTATCATCTATAAAAAAATTAATCAATTCTTGATTGATGTACAGTAAAATAAATATCGGCGTATATAGTGCTAATTTTTGCATATCTTGTCCCAATTTTACCCGATAACCCAATAATCCAAAAACAGCCCAAATTATCGGATCCGATAACAACTCCTTCACCCGAAACTCTAAACCCCATTAAAACCCTTATTCTTTTCTCGGCCCGGCCCACTCCAGCTGGGCATCCACTGTAAGCCCTGCCCAGTGTGCGGCGCGGCTGCGCGGCGCGGCGGCGCGGCGGCGCGGCGGCTCGGCTCGGCGGCTCGGCGGCTCGGCTCGGCGCGGCGGCTCGGCGGCTCGGCGCGGCGGCGCGGCGGCTCGGCGCGGCGGCTCAGCGGCTCGGCGCGGCGGCTCGGCGGCGCGGCTCTGCGGCTCGGCGCCTTGGCGGCGCGGCTTGGCGGCTTGGCGGCTCGGCGGCTCGGCCTGGCCCGGGCAGCAATTTATGGCCCTTCCTGGTGAGACGGCTCGGCCTGGCCCGGTGATGGCATGCGGCCCGGCTTGGCTCGGTATTGCTGGGCTGTCATGTCCCCGTTTGGCGGTCCAGTCCAGGCCTAATTTTAATCTAGTCTCCTGGGCCGGCCCATATGGTTCATTTTATTTATACTGTGTTTTCCATTTTCCGTTTTTCCACCAGCTCCGTTAAACCACCGTATCCATTTTGAATTATCGTGAAATACATTTTATTTTTTTTATTATATTTGAATTAATAATTAAAATAATTGTTCAAATTTTAAATACATTTTATTTTCTCTTTTTTCTTAATAGGCACTTTTCTTTAATTTTTTAAAAAATATTTTTTTATTGTTCAAATTTTAAATTAAAAAATGAAATAATTAAATATTTTTTTTGAATATTAAATGAATCTTATATATTTAAAAACGAAATATAGTTGAGGGGTCTGCGTACAATTTGACAACACTCGTATGTAAGAACTCCGTTAAAACGCATTTCTTGGAGTCTTCTAGATAGAGATCAGAAGAAGGAATCTCCCATCAGAGAGAGCTGGCCTCTATTTCTATCCCTACCTCTCTCTCTCTCTCTCTCTCTCTCTCTCTCTCTCTCGCTCGCTTTTCCGTTTCTCGACTCGTCTCTTTCGCCGAGAGAGGAGAGAGTCGTCTCCATTCCGATTCTTCTTCTAATCGGTATGAGTTGAGCACATCTAATCCTTTCTCCTGTTCTTACATCTCTGCTGATGTTTCTCTTCTTAGTGCCCTAAGCTTATCGTATCTCTGATTCTTCTATTTGCTAAGAATTTCGCCGATCAAACCCTTTTCTGTTCGTAGATCTCGGTAGTTCTTTTGATTTTCAAACCCTAATCTTACCATTTGGAATCGTTCCTATTATGGTCGGTATGATCGTCGTTTCGAACGTTTTTATAATTTCTTTAGCTCCAAATTTTGGTCATAAATTAAAATTTTTCACTCTTTAACTCTATTGAGAACTGCTACACCAGATATAAGTTTTGCCAATTTTGAGGGCATATAAAAAAAAAAAAAAAAAAAGATCTCAGCAACCATGTTTAAATTAATCATACTGTAATTACATATACTTCGGCCATATATATGACTAAAATGGCCGTTATTTCAAGCACAACTAAATAACTACTCCTAAGGTAACGGAAAAGCTTCACCCCCCCAAATAAATGGCCGGATAAATCATAATGTCATTACACCAATAGGGAATACAATTTGATGTACCGCGAAAGCTTTCAATTGTATTTCTCAGCATTATATTTAATTGTGGGGTTTCGGATGTCATCTTGGCATTGAATTAATCGGATCTCTAAACTACTTGTTTTCGGATCGAAACCAGCTTTCTGATAATCCGACAACGTTCTCTGTAACAAAGCCTGCAAAAGTAAAGTGAGAAAATAGCAATCTTTGCAATCAATGATATGCCAAACAAACGATGTTCCGGGTTTGGCGATATCACCAGTTGAGCACAGAAAAATGCATATTATGCATATAATTTTAACCAAAATGTAAAAAGAAAAGTGCTAAGAGGATAAACAACTAAAATGTTAAGGAAGAAAGAAGAAAGAAAGAACAGAGACGCTCATAATAAACCAAATGCATCATCCTATATATATATATGCTCAATTGCCGGAAGATTGTAGAATGCACTCACGGGCGAATTTCATTCGCAACTCACAAAGATCAATTAAGTAGAAGGACACTGAACTTGTTGAACCAGTGTTTGGAATGTAAGGGATGCACATAGAGACTTATCCAAAGGGATTAACCGTTTGGTTTCTTGGAGGAGTTGTAGATGAGTTATGAATTTTAAGTGAATTTTTTGACCTAGTTGATGTTTAACTATGGATTTTAGAGTAGCTTGTAGTCAAAAAAGTTTCATTGAAGTCATTGAACTTTATAGGGAAAGTTGGCATCTTTCTTATGATTAAAATCAGTGTTAGAGCGACTTGAGCTGGGTTTCTTTTAAAAGCACAGAGGCTTCAATTCTTCCAAGTCACTTTCATTCCGAACCGACAATCGGCACAATTAAACTTGATCTAGAGTATCTACACTACTTAGAAAACAAATTTCTTGATTTTTCAATATTATTTACGTAGTGATCGAATGGCTTCAAAATGAACGGTTGAAAAATAAAAATTTCATAAAAAGTGATTATACAATACTCAAATTTTAAATCAGAGGTACTAATCTTACTTATAAAAAATATATAAAAAAAAATATTAAAATTTCACATACTTTGGATATTTTTATACCGTTAAACTTGCAAACGGCTCATATCAACCATTTAAATCGTCGATTTTGAGCCCTTCCTGTCACTAGGTAATTGATAGCGAAAAAGTTTAAAAATTTCTTGAGACTCTAAACAGTCTAGAGTCTAACAAAACTGACTATCGATTCAGAAGTTCCTTCGTTGAAAACAACTTGAAAGTACGGAAGCCTTCGTACTTCTAAAAGCACACCAGCTCAACTCGTGTTTAAGCTATTCCTGCTTCTATAACAAAGATTCATAAAAGTGATCTACAGTGTAAGTACAACCCTATACCAAGTGGCTTGTGAATCAGAGAAGGATCCTCTAGCAGCAAAAATATTTGGCGAATATTGATCAATACCAATACTCCTAACTCTAGATGTGGATAAAAGCTTGGTACTCTCTTGTTGCAAACATGATTACACAAACAAACTAGGTGTTTCAAGAAGCTTCAATTAGCAGAAAACTTTAAAACAAGTCGGTGTTCAGTAGATCGGGAAATGTAACAGCAAAAGGGGAATGCTATAGTAGAATAGGAGAGGAAAATTACCTGTAAACTGGATACAGCTAGTTCTGATGCTCTCTCAAGATTATCAGGATATTTCTGATTAAAAAGAATAAAAGCAACATCAAATCCAGAGTTTAATGATACTGTGAGATTTAGTAGTCAAATTCATGCAGATATCTAGCAGAAGGTACACAGTAAACATACATTGCTCCATCCTAGCAAAAGTGCGGTCATCAGATCTCCGGTCCCCTGCAAGTTACACCCCAAAGCAACAAGTAAGGCTAGGTAGCCAACTTATAAAGTAGGAAAGAATTAAATCAATCAGTTTACCTGGAAAAAAAGGGATTTAGGTAAGTAAGAAGAGCTACTGGAACATGTTGCAATTTTGCATTTTTTTTGAAATAAGTTTCATAATAGATAGAGTTCCTATATATGAGGATGAAAATGATCTAATGCGTTGAAACAATAGAAAACCATATATATATATGAATAAAGGTTGGGAAAGATTAATGGTATCAAATTTAAATAATTAACCAAAAAAGGATGATTTGACGAGTTCCCCTTCTAGATTGAAACTACTACATTAGTCTTTCATCGGACCCAAAGTAGCCTTCACCATTTCCAGTTTTGCTCCATCCTTCAATCAATCGTTTGAAAGAGCCACATCATGGATTTAAAGTGCTGAGCTGTGCCGAGCTGTAACATCATGCCGATGAATAATGGCACAGTACCAACCGCATACCGCATAAGGCAGCGTGCCTTGAAACGTAAGGAAGCATCAAGTAATATATCTCAGCGCAAAAGGGAGTATTTAGGCACATGCCATATGTGTTGTGTGGTGGGATCTGTTTTTTTTCTTTTTCTTTTCTCTTCTTTCCTTAACCCTCTTTTCTTCTTGATACTCCTCGAGCAAGAAGCCTAAACAAAAAAAAGGCTGCTTCTCTCTTCTTTTCTCATACTTCTCCAAGAAAGGGACCAGACCCACATTCCAATAGCATGCTAAAGCATTGTAAAGGGTGGTCCGTGCCATCAGTGTGCTATTCCATGGCAAGAGTGGGCATGGCAAGCCTCAAATCATGTATTGTGCCAACCAGGGGACAACATTTCTTTTTTGATTATGGCTAAAGTAGATTAACTTGGAATGATAAAAAATCACCAAGTCTGAAGGCTCCATAAATCATCTTCAGAATTAACCCGTAAACATAGAGAAGTTAATTTTAGTGCAACAAAAAGGCTTAAACTTCTAACACATGAAACCCAGTCTAAGGATATCCAATTTAGTAGCAGGTTAAACTAAGACTATTGTAGGTGTGCCAGAAGGAAAAAGAACCAAGAAAAAGTAGATAAGCATAATAACATTCACAAGACCAAAATAGTAAACTAAATTACATTGTCAAGTGCATACCGTGAAGTACGCAGGTATCTTAGGTATCACAATCTTAAATTGTTCCGGGGGATGACCCTGAAAATTAAGCACATCACAAGCATCATCATAATCAGTAGACTACAAGTACAATAGCTTACGAGCATCAGAGTATTTAAGAGAATTGTGACAGCTCTAACACTATTGAAAATATAAAGATAAAGAAAAACAAAAAAAACCGGACTAAGAGATTATATATATATATATATAGAACATGCTATGCAGTATTTTTAGATACTATGCACAAGTATCTATAATATTTTCTTAGCATGATTGGATAAATTTAAAAATTCTATAGAAAGTTCATTATTTCCATTGAGAGTTTTCCTTTGTAAAGAACACTGTAGAACTTTTCATATTTGAAAAATATTGATTCCATAAGTAATCCCCTATATGATCATTAATTAAATATCCACTACGCGATACAAACAAATTCTCTAGTATATTTAAGCAATTCGCCCCCTCATTTGTTTTTCCTATAAATCATCCACCTCTTTCTCCTAGTGCTAATGTTGGTTGATACCTAACGTTAGTTGTGATTCTTAAAGGGATCATGATGCCTTTGATGAAGTGCGTTACCTCCCTATTCCTAGCTATAATACTCAAACAAAATTAACTCTTAACTAATTAAAAACGCTTCAATAGAATGAGACTAGCCATCTATTTACAGGCCTCAAAACCCTAAAGTTGCGATCCAATTAAGAGAAAGAAAATGATATAAGATAAATAAGAACTCTAACACTAACTATAACATACCAAGACTAATATAGAACTCATGCTACTCTAATTAGGTTTCAAATCGTAACACTTAGAAAACTAAATACTAAGGTGTCAAGGCCTTTAGCTGTTTTCATTTAGTGAGCCTGGTTATGCTGTTAGTTTCATTACTGAACATTAAATTCTGCACAGTAATTCATAGTTTATGTATCCACTAGCAGTGTTATCAGTTGTTGTATCTATTTGCATCACAGTTGAACAAAACATTGGCATTAAGATGTTGAAACATGCTGTAAAAGATCATAATCTAAAAAGAGAAGGATTGATCTTTAAAGTTGGAAATTAATGAAGTTTTTTTTATAAAAAAAAAAATTCGAGAAAAGCCTGTCAACAAAATTAAGGAAGCCAAATAAAAGATTTAAGAAACAACATATTGGGGAGCTTCTCCTCTATCATCCGAATCTAAAGAAATGTAATTTCGAAAAAAAAATATATATATATATATGTGAAATGCTCAATATCAGCTATAATTTTGGCATCTGGAGGTCAGAAACTATTATATCACCAAAAGAAGATCATATCAAAAGTGTTAAATTAGAAGATCCAAACAGCAAATAATAAAAGCTTCTTGTTACATAGACATGACTAGTGCTCAGTTACAATGATCAAGCGATATGATGTCATAGTAAGCTGAATGCATTCAATTTAATTGAGAAGAATAATTTTAAGCTTACGTCGATCAACATAAAACCCTGACCTCAAATCTATACATATATTATTTGACGGTTTGGGTGGGCTCTCTTAAGAGGCCACGATTGCCATTAAATCAGAGTCCAACCAAAAGTTGCCACGTATGAGTAAAAAAGTTTGGATGCACCCGTTGTACCGTAAACCAAGTTAAAAATATATATTTAAAATAAAATTTTATAGTATAATAAATTATTTAAATATTTCATATTATATATATTATATTATATTTTACTTAACAATATTAATTATTTAATATTATATGTGATGTATAGAATATTGGCATGCACCAGATGCATCCAAAAATTTCTTCACAGTTTGGCTTTCACAGTTTGGGTGGGCTCTCTTAATAGGCCACGTTGCCATTAAATCACAGTCCAACTAAAAATTGCCACATATTAGTAAAAAAGTTTGGATGCACCCGTCGTACTGTAAACCACGTTTAAAATATATATTTAAAATAACTTTTTATAGTATAATAAAATATTTAAATATTTCATATTATATATATTATATTATATTTTACTTTACAATATTAATTAGTGTATAGAATATTAGTATGCACCAGGTGCATCCAAAAATTCCTTCACAGTTTAGCTTTCTATAAAAGCCCCGTTGCACCATCCAATAAAAAGTTGCCTAAAAAAAATTTGCATGCATCCGTTGTACCGTAAACCAAGTTTAAAATATATATCTAAAATAAAATTTTATAATGCAATAAATTATTTCAATATTTTATATTATATATATTATATCATATTTTATTTTACAATATTAATTATCAAATATTTTATTAATTATCTGGTGTATAAAATATTGGTATGCATCATATACAAGCAAAAATTCCTTCTATATTTTAAAATTATGAGTGAATTCTATTCAACATTCTCTACACAAATATATATATTTGTATATACACCACATGCCTAAAATCCTTTAATAGAAATTTTAAAATTAATTTATCAAATATAATTAAAATTATTAAATTTTGTATATCATATATTTTTAATTAAAATTTGATATTAGAATATTAATTATTTAATATAAATTATGGTGTATGAAGTATTAATATACACTAAGTGTATATAATAGTTTTTTTTCTTAAATTTGAAATAAATTTTCCAACTTTAACTTTTCAAAAAATTATTAAGTTAATTTTTTTTTATAAAATAACTATCAAAAACTAAAAATTTGATTAAATTTAAAAATAAAATTATTAATATTATTTATGTCTAATTATTTTTTAGTTACCGCAGCGAAGCGCGGATATTTAACTAGTATAGAACTAATTTGCTGGTGCGGTACAAATATATATCAATAGTGCACCAAAATAGTTTCAAAAAAGCAACATAACAAAGAAAATTAAGTTGTACCTTTATTTTCTGATGACTGCCAATTAGAAGAAGCTTGTCTGCAATTTGCATGCTAGTTATTACCACCTGAGTAACAAATTAAATGCAAAGCTAAAACTGATTGTTTTGGAAATTGAAAAATCAATGACCATTGTTACACACACACACACACACACACACACACACACGCACGACATTATGTGACCTTAGCAATAAGCATGAGAAAGTTAATGTGGAAAATAGAGCAAAAGGTTCAATTAAGAAGTTAAACATTACATGCAAAAACAGAAGTTGTGAAAAGCAATCTGTAGGCTCTTATTCTGACAGAATCACGTAGGTGTTGCCCAACAAGTTGCATTAATATTCATTAAAACCTTGCCTACAATCTACATTTAGCTACTAATAAAATAAATAGGATACAGTCTGAACTACAAGAGGTTAATATAGCATGTCAGTTAACATGAATCTCTCTTCTCAATTGTCCAAATAAGACTCAAAAGTCACTAAATGACCCACCAGTTGATATCTAATGACTCTCTAACATGCCCCAATGAGACTTCTTTTTTCTCCCTTTTTACATTCGAACTGATCTTATGATTTCGTCGCAAGCTCCTCTCTCATTGTTTTTTTTTTTTGTGCTATAGAGCTTTAGGCATGATTTTCTAGATGGTTGATGCCATGTTGAGCAGACAAATATGAAAAATGTTGTTGGGTCCTTAATTTGAGTAAGTAGGAAAAGGCTGTTATGATGATAATATACGTTCCGAAATATAAAGCAAAAGAAACTCTACATGCAAGTTAAGAAGACAAGCTGATGAAATATTGTCAATAAGTAAATCCATCAAGTTGCTCTGCTAGACATGATATTTCAAACTTCACTGTCAAAATGTATATAAGAGATGGCTTCTATTAGTTACTCATAAATTAGTATAACAAACCTTTGGAGGTCCAGCAGCATGAAGAATATTACAAGCTGCCAAGCCATCTTGTTCAGAAGTAATCCTATAAATGTATAATGTAAAAGCATAAGATATTCACAAGTAAAATTACTGAATGGAACTGAGAATAACTCGGCCTGTTTAGTTATTTTCCTTGAAACTTTATCAGATCAACTGAATGATGGATGGCAATCATTTAACATTTGTATAACAACACAATTGAAGGCAACTTGTCAATAAAATATGTCCATGAACATTGAATAGGCATTTATGAAACTACAGTTGCAATTGGCAAAATTGAAGGCAACTTGTTCAGGCCAATTTAACCAATAAGCACTTCCATCTTTCGATGCATTATGCTTGAATAAAGCAGGTACTTGCATACAAATCATATGTGCCTGCATGCTAGACCTGAGAAAATCTAACCCGAGCAGCTCGATATTAGCAGATTGAGTCGGCCCGGCCCAGCTTCGGGTCAGGTTGGGATCAAATTTTCAGTCTGAAGAAAATCCAGGATGGACCCAGGTAGTTTATTTCTATAACCCAGACCGACCCAAGATTTTGATACTTGACCCGGCCTGACCCGACCCAGTCTGGTCACATTTTGGACCGGCCTCATACTTGGATATGTATAAATTTCCAAAACAGACCAAGGCTTGAGCAAAGAAAAACTAACATGGCCCAGAAACAGGCCCAGCGCAAACCTGGCCCTGCCCTTATTTCACTAAGGTCTACTGTACACCCACACAAGCGGTCATGCATTCATGACTATATTACTGAACACGATTGTCAAAGCAAGCATGCATGCTAGAATACAGAAACACATATATAGTCCGAGCATTAATTGACCATTCTTCTCATCAGACCAGAAACATGGAAAAGCAAAATTTAAAAACATAAATATTCCTCTACATTGAAGCCATACTTAATTCCTCTGCAAACAGTGATTTTAGCTAAAATTAAACAAAATAACTAACTCTTTTTATCCTATACAAAATCACAATATATTAATTACAAATTGCCAGCTCAAAAATCAAAAAATAGCACACCAGTATATAACTCTTCTAACAAAAGCCTGTGAGGCATTTTGCACATAAACATAATTACAAAATGATCGGACACTCCTAAAGCAAAAATTATATATCAACAGTATTATAAGGACTCTGGTCGGACACTCCTCATGCCTGATATCAATGTAAAATAAATGTTAT
The DNA here is from genome assembly GCA_029168755.2 of Tillandsia fasciculata. NCBI lineage: Eukaryota > Viridiplantae > Streptophyta > Magnoliopsida > Poales > Bromeliaceae > Tillandsia > Tillandsia fasciculata. The sequence goes on from CM054940.1 coordinate 25,414,410, forward strand.
TCTTCATACTAAATGCATACCTACCTCAATCCAGTCAGTAGTTCAGCTTCAAATTGATTCGGAGTGAGCATAGAAGCAACAGGAACAACCTAGCATAATTAACAAAAAACGAAAAAGGGAAAGATTATTAAACTTGTAGATCAAACATCACAAACTTGTCAAAAATATAACATCAATATAAAGAAAATTAAGTATATAGGGTATTAAACATGACTCCGAGCCATCATCTCTGAATAAACTACAGGGCATAATACAAATTTATAAAATGCTAGAAAAAGATGGTAATGTGCCATAAAGTGTAGATCAAGTGGTCAGAGGCCCACCTTTTCTCGATGTACAGATACCAACTCTTGTGGAACATATAGCTTTCCTTCATCTCCCATGACTGGATCACAAACTACAGCAGCAAATAAGATCAATGCACAATAATTAGCTTTTCTGCGTAAGCGCATCAAACAAGAGTGGAATTTGAACTGTATACACTCAGTTCAGTATTAAACACGAATATCATAAGGTCGAAGAAAAAAGATTCCCAAAAAAAAAAAGAGATATAGCATGCATTTAGTTTTCTTTGAAAAAAGACGCACTTCTAATGCTTTCATCTTTTGGGACCTCAACATACTCCATGTAAAACTTCCATTGTAAGGTAGAAAAGCACCAGTTGTTTCTTTGCTTATGCTTCAACAGTGCTAAAAGCTCTATGGCACAAAAGCCTGCAAAAAAAGTGCGGAAACCCCCTCAACTAACGGTCATTCTGAAATGGCCCCTCAAGTGTTAGTATGTTTTATGGTATATTACTGAAAACCTCCTTGAATTGCACAATGCCCCCATCGATAATAAATATCTATAAAAACAAATATGAATTTGAGTTCTCAGTAGACAAGATCAACCTGATGTGCTTATTTCACAGTCAACCAAGATCTAACATTCTGAATCTAAATTTGTGCTCTCATCTAACAATATTTTCAGCAAAAACTTAACCAGAAAAAATTCAATCCCAAGTCCACTGGACTCAAAATAAGCCATTTCATCTGGATTAGACTGCACCATGAACTCAAGTTTCAAATAATATAGAAAAACTCTATAGAATTTCACATTCATAATACGTTACTAATGATGCAATGTTCATAAAGTGATTCCCTTAGGCACCGTTTGGGTACCGGTATAAGGGAGGGATAAGGAGGTTATACCCCCCCTTACACCCAAACGGCAAAAAAGGAGGGGGGAACAGCTGTTCTGCTGTTCCCCCCCATAGGTGAAACAGCTGTTTTCCATTCCACCTCTTTCTTTTTTCTTTATTTTTTTTAATTAATTTTTTAAAAATTTAAAATATTTAAATTTATAAAATTTAAAATTTATTTTTTTTTTATTTTATAAATTTTAAAATTTTTAACTTTACTTTTTAATAAATCTAAAAATTTATTTTTTAATTTTTTTTTAAATTTTATTAATTTTAAAATTTTTAAATTTATACAAATTTTAAATTTTAAATTTTTTTCTCCCACTTTTTTAATTTTTTGAGACAATTAAAATTAAATTTTTAACATTTATAAATTTTTAACTTTAGAGAATTTTTAAATTTTATAGCTTTTAAAATTTTTAACTTTAATTTTTAATAAATTTAAAAATTTATACAAATTTTTAAATTTTTAACTTTAAGTTTTAATAAATTTATACCGAATTTTTAAAATTTTAAAATTTATACCAATTTTTATATACAAAATTTTGAATTTTAAAAAATGTATAAAGTTTCAAAAATTAAAAAAAATTAATAATTTTTTTAATATAATATAAATTTTAATAATTTTTTTTTAATAAATATCTTAAATTAAATATTTAAAATCATACCAAACACAATTTAATCCCCTCTATAATTCTTAATCCTCTTTAACTTACCAAACACAATTTTTCTTATTCCCGGTGCAACTCTTATATTCAACCAAACACAAAATTACTTTAGTTTCTGCTTGTACTTGAACTTATACCTATCCGGGGAATAACCAGTTTTCGTTTATACCCGAACCAAACGCAGCCTTAATATCATGGGTCAGTTGCTACCTCGCCTAGTAAACTTCAGCTCAAGTCAAGACCAATACACTAATTTGCAAGCCAACCAACATCCTACTCCCTAGATATCTCAAATCAACACGATGTGATTATTTCATGGTCATTTTGTCAATCCACACTTTCATTCTCCTTTATACAAGGCAAAATGTAAGTATTATTACTAGTAAGTCATAATATGAAGAGAAAACTATATCATTTGTAACAAAACACCTTAAGAACTGATATAAAAAAGATATTCCACTTCCGAAACAAAGGAAAGCACATAACCAGGATCAAAAATATTCAAAAATCAAAATGAGGCTGTTATTTTATTTCAGGAATAGCAAGCAAAATGATATCATCAAAAGATTTTATATCTTATTTTGGTGATACAAAACAAAAAATAGCTAGAACTGGATGGAACAACTAAAACATATTTAATAAAAGTTAATGCCCAATAAAAAAATAATACAAAGATTGCAGACATCTACCATAGATTAGGGCAGGATTGATCGAGCGTAACCTCTCAACAACTTTTAAAATAGTATTCAAAAAAGAAACTGAACCAATATAACCTGAAAGAGACGCAAACATTAGAAGTCCATAGTGTTATGAATGGAAAGAAATTCCAACGTAATCAACACTAAAAGAAAAGCATGATGTCTTAAGAAATCCATGCTACTTTTGCTTTAATGTAGAGATTTACAGAAATGGAAACAGGATATAAAAAACAAAAACCTGTCAATAAATGTGTGTAGAATAATAAATCATTTGCTGCAAGGCCTTCAATAAGATCCCATAACTGCCCACCGTCAAGAACCTGGCCCCTAAAAGAAGGATATCCTGCAAAATCCTACAGACAATTAGACCATGAAATCCCTCGAAACAAGCATTTACAGCAACAAACAAATTCACAAGATATTATCAGGCCTCTGATTTGTGAGACTGTTGGAAGTAAGTTATATAGAGCAGCTTGCCTGTATGATTGGAGAACTGCACGGAGTTGATCGGATCCACATCATATCCAAGAAGCTGGAGAGGAAAAACAGCTGATTTGTTGCCGACATATCCCTAGATTAAATTAAGAGAGTTAATAGTGCAAACAGCATGTCCCAAGGGAAAACTAATGTGAAACACTCAGCAATGTGCATTTGTTTGCCAGAAAAGGTTGAATGTATATTATGTTACAAGGCTTTCCAAAAATATGGCAAGTGATCATACAACTTTCTAATGTGTTCTCATGAATGTGGTAGTGATTCTGGCTCTTAGAACCAAGTGCTTGTTTGGCCTGTTTTTTGAAGCAGTGATCATACAACTTTCTAATGTGTTCTCATGAATGTGGTAGTGATTCTGGCTCTTAGAACCAAGTACTTGTTCGGCCTGTTTTTTTGAAGCAGCTTCTCCACTCTGAGAAGTGGCAGTCAAGCATTTGGGAAACTGAATGTCTAAAGCTTTTCCGATGGTGAGAAGGCGCAATAAGCCTTTTGGCTAGAAAAGCAAAAGCTCCATCCAAAACTCCCGATCTGATGTGGCAAGAAACTATTGGGGTGCTCTCAATGCATAATCTATAGGTGCTTTTCTAAATAGTTCTACAGTTCTACTCAAACAACACTTCTACCAAAAGCTCTAGAATGGCAAACATATGCCGTCTTGAAGTACTATTTGAGCAGAGCTATTCAAATAAGCCCTTATTAATCTTTTATTAAACTTATGTACTTTTAACTTAAGCTACATTCACATATAACACACTCCAAAAAAAAGAAAATTTAAAATGAAATGATTTTATATTTACATCAAAAAGGTCAAAAAAGATAATCTATGCATATAATAAATTGTGAGTTCCTAAATGGGTACGTGTCGTCTGCAGGCTCGCCCCTCTTCTCTCGCGCCCTCCTTCTCATTTTTTCCTCTACAGGAGGCCCCCCACATGGCCCTCCATCCTATCATCATTCTCCCATATAGCCTTTATTTCTTCTCTCTCCCCTCCCAACCCTCCTTCCTTCTATAGAGAGCCTTCCACATGGCAAGATCTCGTGAGTACAATAGGCTCATCCTCTTCTCTCTCGTCCCCTCTCTCCCTTCATTTTTTTTCTCTATAAACTTCATGACTCTCTTCTCAACAACTCCTACTCCCTCTTCCCCAACAACAAAGAGAGAGAAGTAGAGAAAAAAAAACCCACGCTTCTCTCTACTTGCTCTCTCTAGAAAGTGCAGAAGACCCCTTTCCATTACCTATACCATCATATACCTCCCCGTCACTCTATTTCATTATAACCTACCTCCCTGACTCCCTCCTCTCCATCCTCCATCCCATCCCTGCCTGCTCCCTCCTCGCTCTCTGTGCCATATTGCCGATGCAATTAGGGCACCGCCGCTGAGCCCTCCTCCTCCTTCTTCTTTCTCTGCCACCACTGCCTTCGTGCGAGGTGTAGCGGCGCGAGGCGCAACAGCGTGAGGCGCGACACAAAATCCCCTACCTCTTCTACTTCTTCTTTATCTACCTCCCAAACCCCAACCCACCTCCCCGACAACTCCTCCTTTGCCTCCTTGATCCTTTCAAAGAGGCTTCAAACACAGAGCACCCTACCTGCGGCTACGGCTGCTGTGACGGCCGCTTCAGCCGCGAGCCCTCTGCCGCAGCGGGCACAGAGGAACACTGGCAGCACCGACCTCGCGCCACAACTCGCAAGCATCCGCTTCTGCCCCAAACTACCCCCTCACCCACAATTCTGCCCCGAACTCAACCCCTTCGTTCATAACGGGCTTCCAATCCTCGCCGGCCACCCCCTCCAACCCTTCTGCGACAAACCGCTCGAAGGCGCAGTACATGTCCTGCATCGCTCGCTCCGCCTCTGCCACCAACTCGAAGAATCTAATTAATCAGAGCACCTCTTTTTTTTCTACTATTTATTTAATTTTCATGTTAAAGTTTGACTCATATAATTCTTTGTGGTTGATTAATTAGGTTCTTTTTCTTCTACAAATTTAGATCGTTTGCCCAAAATTGTTCCCGAGGTATTGATTTCTCCGTTGAAATTTTTTCTCTCCTCTAATTTGTCCAATTTTAAGCAACAATTATGAAATAGCTTCTGTTTATCAATCTTTTTTTATGAATTAAACTACACAAAATTTCTATTCTATTGTTTAGTGCTTAGTTGATTGTTTTTTTTCTTTCCAGAGTAATTTTCATTAATCTTTGTAAAATTCTTCTCATTATATATCTTTTGATTAGGACTAAAATATTGGAACAACCTCTATGTTATATATCATAGTAATTTCTAGGTTTAATTTGTATAAAATATTGTGTACTTTGCTTTTGTTTTGAATGTGGATTTCACATAGCTCACCTCTAAACATCTTATGTTTAACAAATTTGTTTCTGCAGGCTTTGAACATACAATCTTTTTCCCACCTTCTCTTTTAATTTGTTCTCCGATCTCTTTTTTGTTTCTGTAGATTTTAAAAAAAAATCTTCTTCCAGGTAGGCCTAGCGAAATGTGTGCCTCACGAAATGCTCAGTTTCTCAAATCTTTTTTCCCTATTCATAGTTGATTTTATATGACTACGTATGTGCTCTAATTATTTGTAAATTCTATCTGTAAAATTTAGATGGCAAGAAAGCTTGGATGGCTGTATAGCAACCGTTGTAGTCTTTAATCTTCTGTGGGGGATCCGGTGTGGAAAAGAGGGAAGTATATGAGCTCTATAGCCTACCAAATAATAATGTATTTTTCAATCTATTTAATTCTATTGTTTATTGTTTTGCTAATCCACCATTTGGTTCATTGTAATTCCTAGTTGATTTCTGCTTATTATAAATCTTTTGATTTGGCCTAAAATATTTGAACAATCTGCATGATATATTTTGTAGCAATGCTTAAGGGGATTGTATTAATTTTTTTATACTTTATTTTTTGTTTGAATGTGTATTTCGCAAGGTTCATCTCTAAACATCTAACGTTTAACTTATAGGTGTTCATATCGCTTAGCATATTGTTTCTTTGTAGGCTTCATTCTTATTATTTTAATAAACTCTATACTCCTATAGACCACAACCAATTAAGCTTATAGCATTTGGTACAATTGAATGTGTTCAAAGGTTTTGAAATGAGCGTGTTTACTCCTTGGGCAACTAGCTGCTACTACTCATTAGGCCTCTACTGGGCGGCATCTCTTGATTTAATTGTTATATTACCCAATTCTTAAATTTTCATCCTTTGCATTTAGTGCTCATTTGTTAAAGAAAATTTACATATGGTCTAGTATTACTTTCTTCTACTGTTTACATCTTTATTAGTCGATATATATATAAATATATATACTCTTAGGACAAAAATATTGGAACAATTTATATAATATATTTTGCGGGTTTAATTTGTACAAAATATTTTATACTTTGTTTTTATTGTGTATGTACATTTTGCAAATCTCAGCCCTAAATTGATGCCTAAACAAATCAAACCCTTATCTTCTCTCTCGTCCCTTACTCGCATGTTCTCTCCCACGGGGTGAGATTTTGTGAGTACAAGGCCAAGATCTATTGCCGTACACGGCTCCCCGCTCGTTTCTGCAACTCCCGCAGCCCGCGAAGGGTTGTTGCCCTGATACCGTATTCACCCCTATCCCCCCCCCCTCCCGGGTAGGAGGCTGGGGGTTGCCAGGTGATTGTCAGTAATCCTCCATCTTCCCTCTTTCTCTACTTTCCCGCCTTTCTCCCTTCCTCTCTCTCAATCCCACCATCCCCGGAGGAGGTTGCCCGGCTGATGTCACTGGGTACGAATAAGGATTTGTTTTAATTTGTGGGTCAAAGATTTGTAATTATGCATATGCAATTTTCTTTGATTGCAAAAATCTAATGTCTATTTTTATGATTTTCCCTCCTATGTTCCCTCTTCTGTCTGCCACCAAAAAATTAACTTTTGTTGGCTTCACATTTGTTCCCTCAGATTTTCGAGCCCTCCTTCTTTCCCAGCGGCTTTACTTTGTTGTGGCCTGTTTTGCTTCTACCTAAAAGGGAAAAGAAAATGTAGGCTGAAATTATGTGCATTGATTTTGCGTGGAATATTTTCATATTTAATCTCTTTGTCTGTGTGCAATGATTTTTCGTGTAATATTTACTTATACTTCAGATTTTACTTCATTTTTTTGCAATTTTGCATTGATATGTGTATGTATATATTGTTCACATTTTGGACTTAATTATGACACTCCCCGTTACTACTCACTTCTCAATTGTTTATTCTCTCTTCCCTACTTTTACTTACTTTGAACTTAGAACTTTGTTTACCTCTATATATAGAAGCAAAAATAAAGAAAATTGTAATGAAAAGCGAGTAATAAAGCATAATATGAAGGAATCTGAATCAGTACTATCCTATCATATCTCTATAGAAGTACAATGTAGTAGATAAAGGTTTGTATCGAATTTCTAAGTATTCTATATGTTTGTTGTTCTTTCACACTCCTTTTATATAAGGATGTTCAATGGTAATCTACTCGAACAAAAAGGTTCTGTAGGAAATTACTTTAGATTAGTTGGATATATTATCTGAACCTTTGATTTCCTATTCTTTCTTCGCATTGATTAGGGAAAATATGTGAGTTTCACATTTTTACTTCCCTTATGTTTACTTTTCTTACTTACTGAGTTGGTTTTTTCTCTACCCTTGTCGTTTTGTTTCAACTTTTTTTCCCTTTTTTGTTTGAGCTTACTTTTTTTTCCACCGAGTTTCTCTAATTTTTTCCCTACTTCAGATTTAATTTCTGTCTGTACCATTTGTTCTACTCTTTTTTTGCTCGCTCTAAACTTAGAAATTTGTTTATACTCATACTTTTTTACTGCATTTCCTTACACTTTAAATTTCACTTTCATTTTTTAAAATTCTGCATATGTGTGTGTATATAATGTTCACATTTCGAAGCTAACTATGCTACTGCCGGTTACTATTCATTCCTTAATTGTTTATCTCTAAGTTTCTCCAATCCTTTATCTACTTCGGAGTTCATTTTGTTTATACCATTTGTACTGCTTTCTTCACTACTTTTATTTCCTTTGAACTTAGAACTTTGTTTACATCTATACTAATACTCTTCTTCTGCATTTGCTTATACTTTAAATTTCACTTTTCATTTTTTTCTTATTCTACATGTGTGTGTGTGTGTGTGTGTGTGTATATTGTTCACATTTCGAACTTAATTATGCCATTACCGATGCCTATTCACATTTCGAACTTAATTATGCCATTACCGATGCCTATTCACATTTCAAACTTAATTATGCTAATGCCAATACAAATTTGGGAGCGACAAATAAAAAAATCCAAAGCAAACTTTGGGAACCGAAGGTAGCACAACCCTGAGCCCCGAGAATATTATATACATTTTGATGTGGTTATATAAATATAATTATATTGTATTGGCAGGTTCCACCTCCAAGAATTTGACGGAGACGAGAAGTTGCCGACGGCAACTGGCTGGGCACAAAACTCCAGCCAGTTCCACTCCGAACGGGAGCTCTTTAATAGTGATCAAAATAACAGTTATATATTGCTCAGTTTGCTGAAAATACTTTCCAACTTGGAGTGTAAGTTATTATATTGCTTATTGAAAATCTATAATTCACTTCTCTGATGTTCTGTATATTGTTGTTACATGCTGCTTCTTACGAATCTTTTGTTGCAGCATTTCAGTCACAAGATTGCTTTTCATTTTATTATGTTCTTTTTTTTGTTATGTACTTCTGCATAGTATATCATACCATTTTGTCGAAATTATGATTCCCTACTTTTCTTTTTTTTTGTATTTTGCCAAATCTATGAGATTTACATAAAGTAAGAGATGGAATAGAGATGCAAAAAAAAAATAAACCTTCAACCTAGGCCTTCCCTACTCCTTTTTATTTTTCTTTTTTTTGTATTTGGGCAAATCTATGTATGCCCAAAGGTGAGTAGGAAAGAACCAATCAAAGATGAGTAGTTTAATCTCCAAGAGTAAAAAAAATAATAAGCCATCTATACATTTAATAAATCTTGAGTTCTTAGATGACTATGTGTCTTTCTCCAGGGCAAAAGCAAACCATAGCAGGAATTACACCCCATCTATACAGATGTGGTACTATTTATAGGGAAATGTTGTGAGAGAAGAGGATGAGGAGAGTGTAGGGCACACCCTTCCCCTTTCTCATCCCCACCACCGTCGGAGATGGCTAGAATTCTCCGACTAGCAGGGAGTGAAGAAATATATATAATATGTCAATAATATATATTTATCGCAAAACTTTACTGTTTGTATTAAAAAATATTTATATCCGCAGTTCATCACTAGTTTTACAATAAAAGACAACTTTTTAGCCCAGAACCAAACAACAGTACTTGCAAAAGTAGTTTAGATGATAGAGTGTGGAACACAATAGTACAGGAACCAACTGGCAATATTGGAATAGTGCAGGGACGATCCATACATTTTACCCTTCACCAATGGAGAAAAAATTTTCATTGTTTTATTATATATATATATATGTATGAATTTAGACAACTCAATTAAAAAATTCTAAATCAAATTCAACGCAAGCAAATCCCTATTCAAATCAAAAACTAAACGAACCTCATTCTAATTCGCTCCACTAAATCAAGCTCAATTCAATGCAAGTAGTAAAAGAAGAAGAAGAAGAAGAAGAAGTAAGATCAAACACATCGAACAGAACCTGGACGGTGTGGGATTGGACGCTGAGGACGCGTCCGGTCTCGGAAGGGAGAGCCAGAGATAAGATCGGCGGCGGCGGCGGCGGCGGCGCCATTGATGATCTCCGCAAAATTCGCCTAAAATTCGATAAAAACCGATCAAAAAAGTAAAAAAAAAAAAAAAAAAAAAACAAAAAAAAGAGTTCGATGGAGACGAATCCTAGGGTTTATACTTCGGAGTGGCGTTGGGGAAGCGTAGGGGGATTTGGTTGCGCTGCGTAGGGAGGAGTCCGCGGCGCATGCGATTTTGAGGTAGAAGGGTGGGGTTGGGCCGTTGAGTTGAGGAAGGAGAAGAGAAGTGTATTTATTAGTTTTTTTTTTTTTTTTTTTTTTTGGTAAATTACATGCTTAGCCTTCAAACTATTATAAATTTATTATAAATTTTTTGGTACTTAAACTTTAATTAATTATAAATTTTACTTAAATTTTTATAATTATTATAATTAAGTTGTATAACTCAATTTCGTTGACTAAATATTAACATAGTAGTAAAATAAAAGTAATTTAATACCTTAATTACTATCGTGCCATCAATCACAAATTATAACTGGTTAATTAAATTAGATTGTATCATTTTATTGTAATAATTTAAACAGTTTGAATCAAAAATTATAATAAAATATTTTAAATTACGTTTAGAGAGTAACGATTGTTTTATAGAATTAAATATGATATGACAGCAAAGCATGAACATTAAATCCAGAATTTGAATCATATCATGCTTTTAGTATAATTAATTTTTTCATGTAATTCATGTTTACGTCATGGTCTATTAAAAAAATTTGAGTTTAAATGTAAGAAAGAGTGCTAAATATAAAAATATAAAAATATCATTTTTCACCGACTTAAGTGTTTAGAGAATAATAATTATTTTATATAATTTAACAATTTTAGGACTATCATAAGCATTATAGTTTGAGAATCAAAGTACAATTTAGTCTTCTTTTTTTTTTTTAAGTAGTACTAATCGTATATCCAAAAATAAATATACGATATATATCTCATCAATCTCAGAATAGAGATTTACTTATCGATAATTTGAAATAATCGATAAAATTCATTCCATACTGAAATAATATATATTTTATTTAAAATGTACAAATAGTATTTAAAAAATAAAAAAAATAAAAAATGCTTATGGTACAAGTCAAGCTGCTGCTTTTGCACACATTGGTATGCACAATCACGTGGATAAGATTATAATGTGTTTGATTATTCAAATTTTGTGAGGTTGGTCACGCAAAAACACAAATTTTATGTTTCAAATAATTTTTTTTCAAAATTCATAAAGATTTGTTTTTAGTGAATATATATATATATATATATATATATATATATATATATATATATATATATATATATATATATATAAAAGCCAATTTGCATAAAAATTTCATCAGATTTTACAAAAAAAAAATCACATTTTTCAATTTTTATAGATTCGATCCAAAATTTATAATTTCGGACCGAATTTTAATAATTGTTGCTCGAATTTTACGAATATATAGGTAGGTATATATATTAGTAACACTTTGGCATTTAAACTTCACTTTATTATAATTTTTTGTTCAATTTTTTAAAAATATTATAATAAATTGTATAATCCAATTTAGTTGACTAAATATTGATATGCTACTAATACTGATAAATAGGTGGGTTGGATAATCCACCGGCGAATCGTTGTACCCATATGTTATGCTGGTGTAGATCGAATTTGTCGGCAAATATTTGGATAATTATCATCTTTATCCATACCCACCCGGAGTGAACATGGGGGTAAGCGGATTATCCACAATGTATTCTTATTTTTTTCTTCCTTTTTATTTTTATACTTTTCAAACACAAATAACATTTTTTTTAAAATAAAAACTTAATCTATTATTTAAAATATCACAATATACAATAAATAATTACAAAAAAAAAAAATATTATAATAAACTAGCATTAGAATTTTAAAAACAGATAAAACAAAAAAAATATTTATTTTTTTTATTTTTTAAAAAATTTATATATACAGTTACTCATGGGTACCCTTGGGTGCATATCGAAATTGTCAGATCTACTAATATAGAAGTGGTATCACTTTCATATCTCAATATGTTAGTCAATTAAATTATATTATGAAGACTACGATTGTAATAAGAGTAAAACTTATATACTTTTAAAAATATATTTTTAATTATATTTATAAAATTTTTATCATATAATTTATATTGAGATTTATGTTTGTGTAAAGTTAACTAAAGAGATAGTGCAATAGCACGAATCTTAATATAAATTTTATAGTAAAAAAATTATGAATATAATTAGGCTCGTGTTTTAAAAAATATATAAGCTCTACTCTTATACTAATAGTAAAATTTTGAACAAAAAATTATAATAAATTAAAGTTTGACGACTAAAGCGTGATACAGTTTATAGTTTGAAGACCAAAAGTGCAGTTTATCCTAGTTTTTTTAAATAATGCTGTCCCTATGGCCCATATTGGGTTGAAATCTTACAACCTCTTTCATCAAAGAGCTCTCTTTATATTATTTATTTTTTTAAAACTAAAACTCAAAAGAGTAATGCTATTTGTATATTTTATTTGGGATGTACGATGCATATTTTATTCATCTAAGGCTGAAATTTTTTTAATTTTTTATTTTGAAGTGACTAATAAAATTTATCTCATTTCAGAATGGATGAAATATATCTAAAATGTACATCTTTTCTGAGATGTACCACTAACATTTTTCAACTTAGAAAGGGTTGTTAAAACTTAACAAACTTTTGGAGAAGAGGTTGTATGTAACGATCCGGCCCACTAGTACACTAGTAATAAAAATTCGTTACGTCCAAACTATAGTCCAAAATACTTAAGTTCAGTTATGATGCACACTTCATCCATCTAAGGCGGGGGATTTCTCATCTAAGGCGGGGGATTTCTCATCTAAGGCGGGGGATTTCTCAACTCTTCATTTTGAAGTGACTAATAAAATTTTATTAACCTCATTTCATAATGATACATCCTTTCTGGGATGTACCACTAATATTTTTCAACTCAGAAAGGTTGTTAAAACTTAACAAACCCTCGGAGAATAGGTTGTATGTGACGACCCGGCCCAAAATGCTTAAGCACAGTTATTATTACTAGTGTCTATGTCTCTGATAAACCTAATCACAATTCCCTCCACATCCGATGTGGGACTATTGGGGGTGTCACAGACTCCCCCCCGTTTAGGCCTGACGTTCTCGTCAGCCCAAACACATACACAGCAGCCCAAACACATACACAGCCCAAGATCACCGGGCAGCCCAAGATCACCGGGCGATATGACGATATGAGACCCCTGTTTAGGACGTCATAAACAGCCCAACATCACCAGGCGCTATTGGGGGTGTCACAGACTCCCCCCGTTTAGATTTGACGTCCTCGTCAGCCCAAACACATACACAGCCCAAGATCACTAGGCGATGTGAGATCTCATTTAGCATGTCATACACAGCCCAAGATCACCAGGCGATATGAGACCCTATTTAGGCCTGACGTCATCGTCAGTCCAAACACATATACGGCCCAAGATCACTAGGCGATGTGAGACTTGTCTCGCTAACCCTGTCATCTAGACCCAGGTTCACCCGAAACTTGTTGCACATTTTCGGCTAGTTATTGGCTCTGATACCAAATATAACGACCCGAGCCACTAGCAATAATAACTCGTTGGCCCAAACTATAGCCCAAAATGCTTAAACCCAGTTATTATTACTAGTATCTATGTCTCTTATAAATCTAATCATAATTCCCTCCACATTCGATGTGGAACTATTGGGGCGTCACATTGAAGAGATTATAATCTTTTTGGGCAGAATAATTAGTATTTCTTTATGTTTATAATTTTTATCCTCAAACTATAAACAGTTTCACACTCTGGTCCTTAACTTTAATTTACTGTTACTTTTTTGTTAGAATTTTATAAATTATTACTATCAAGTTCTATAATTAAATTTAGTTACTTAAATATTAATTTATTAGTGAAATAAAAATAACATGATATCTTAATCACTATCTTGTCATCAATTATAATACCACCATATCACTATTAATTATATTAATAATATATCAATATTAGTGACTTATTAATATTTAATTAATTAAATTAAATTACAGTTCAAACTAGAATTTATAATAAGTTTTAGGACCAAAGTGAGAACCTCACAGTTAGAAAACCAAATGGATAGCATTGCTCGTTACAACTTAGCTCTTTTCTTTTAGTTTTTTTTTTTTTTTTTTTTTTTTTTTGAAATAAGATTATCATACACCCTCCAAATGGGGGTGTAAGAATAGTTTTTTTTTTTTTTTTTTTTCCTGTGACTAATCTACAAGTGAAGTTATGTACAATGACGTGGAGAAGATCATGATTGTCCAATTTTTGCCTTGTTGGTCAAGCAATGACATCATCATCCAGCGATATTATTTTTCAAATAAAGTTTCATCAAAATTCACAAAGATTTGTTTTTAGCGAATATATATATATATATATATATATATATATATAATATATATATATATATAGTATATATGATAGCATATTACGGCTACTATATTATTAAAAGTGGTGCTTGGTACACCCCTGTGATAGGGGTATATATCATACACTCCTAAAAGGAAGGCTGAAATTTAAAGTAAAAATCAAGCCAACCTATTATTCTCATATCCCTTCCCTCAAACCCACTCTCTCTCATATCTATCTCTATCTCTTTCTAATAACGCCTCTCTCACACCCGCTCTCTCTCTCTCCTCTCTCTCTCTCTCTCTCAACACTCCACTTCCTCTCTTTGAAAAATATAAATATTAATATTAAATATATAAATATGATATATTATATAAATATATTCAAAAATTTATATAAAATAAATAAACCAATATAAACTAGAATAAAATAAATATTTTAAAAATTTAAATATGGCATAAATTAATATCTTTTATAATATTAAATTACAAAAACTGTATATTTAAGTTAGGGCATGTCTTCTCTCATGGGACAGTTCTGTGGCACTAGTATTAAGTTAAATTAACTTTATGAAAAAAATTTTAATTAATTTTGTGCAAATTTATTTTTAATTTAAATTAATTTTTTAATTAAAATTCTAATTTTTTTAAATTTTTATTCATAATTTTTTTAAAAAAAATTAAATAAAATAAAGAATACTTGTAATTAAATTTAAAAATAATTAAGATTACATTAATGTACCGTACAATTACATTATTGCTACCGGTACGGTACATAATGTACCGTACTGTTCACTAGGAAAGTAGTGAAAGCGTATGATTTCCAGTGATATCACCTACGTTCATCGTATTTTAATCCAAGCGTACGTTTACAGGGTGTACGATTACAAACCTTTAAGGGGGTGTACCAATAGAGCCTCTTTTGATTTTTAAATTTTAATATAACTAAGTTATTGGTGGTATTAAATTTTCTCCCCTTAGATCTACCTCTTTGATAATTTTATCCCGTTAGATTTTATTAGTTTCCAACCACCTATAAACCAAGAGGCTCAATATAATATCAACCACATATTTTTTAATCCAAGAGTTAAAAACTTAATAGCACAACTAACTTAGTATTATTCCAGCAATCCCATGATATTTATAACAGTATATATTATAAATATATATATAATATAATGATATATTATATATATGAATGAGACTTATCTTATATATCAGAGAGAGAGAGAGAGAGAAAGAGAGAAGAGAGAGAGCAAAGTTTATATATTTTGAAAAGCACAAATTAATTTATACTCGTAAAAAAAATTTATTACTATATAAATTGTATATGATATTATATGCTATTGTATTAGTCAAAAAAACTAAAGAAGAGTCCGGCTAAAAAAAAAAAAAAAAAAAAAACACAATTCCAATACAAGTTCTCAACAGTTAAGATAAAAAATTGGGATATGTTTGTCCCCTATAGATGACTTTACTTTTTAAAAGCCATATAAACCTCTAGGGGCACTCTCTCTCTCTCTCTCTCTCTCTCATCTATAATATTATATATATAGGCTAAATTACAGAAAAACCCCCCTCTAATATATATATATATATATATATAATATATATATATATAAAGTATATTTAAAAATAAATAAAGTAGAAATATATTAGATATTTCAAAAATGTTAACGGCTATATAGAAATAAACGGGATAGTGACTATTGTTTAGTCCAATAATGCTGTATAAATGCATGAGACATGTAATATAGTTAATATTTATATTGAACCTAATTAGGTTTTTATTAGTAATGTGATAATTTTTTTTTTTTTTTTTGAGAGTAAGATAGTATGCTACCGCTTCATTCATTTAAGTAATGAATTTGACTTTATTCATTAAGTAATGAATTTGGCTACAAACTGAGACAGCTGAGTCTCGACCCGCTAACGAGAAAAAAAAAAAAAAAAAAAAAAAAAAACACATCATCGATCAAGGGCCGCAAAAGCAGTTCGAGGACCTTCTCAACATCCTGATATCATCCAACAAAAGCCACGCCGCCCGCTTCTTTGACTCGAAGATTTTCTATTACTTTCTAACTACGTACCCTGCCATTTAAAGATTCTTCTATTCCTTTCTAACTACGTACCCCACCAAATGGGGGCAACCGTCGCTAGATCCGTCATTTCCAGTGTTCCATTCTTAAGGCTACCTGCTTCCCACAATCTAGCCGGCGAATCACACGATAGAGCCAGCCACTTGTAAGGGCATGCCAAGAAGAGCTGCCATTTAAAGATTCTTCTATTCCTTTCTAACTACGTACCCCACCAAATGGGGGCAACCGTCGCTAGATCCGTCGTTTCCAGTGTTCCATTCTTAAGGCTTCCTGCTTCCCACAATCTAGCCGGCGAATCACACGATAGAGCAGCCACTTGTAAGGGCTGCCAAGAAGAGCTGCCATTTAAAGATTCTTCTATTCCTTTCTAACTACGTACCCCACCAAATGGGGGCAACCGTCGCTAGATCCGTCGTTTCCAGTGTTCCATTCTTAAGGCTACCTGCTTCCCACAATTTAGCCGGCGAATCACACGATAGAGCCAGCCACTTGTAAGGGCATGCCAAGAAGAGATATCCACCGTCTCGTTCCCGCAGAGTGAACATTCCCCCACCCCTGTCCAACCCCTCTTCCGAAGATTGTCAGCAGTTAGCACCTTTTTTGAGCACCAACCAAACGTTTAAGGAAATCCTGATATTCCATATTTGTATGAAGCTTCTATCGACAACACCTCCATTTAGTTGTGATAACTAAAAGTGCTTACTTTGTATTTTAGATGGTTAAAAAATTTTAAATCAATTTTAATCATTTCTCTTTTTATGCCATAAAATTACGGTTACTCTGCAATGAGTCAGTTACAAGCTACATAAGAAACAAAGTGTAACAAAAAAAATAAAATAAAATAAAATAAAATTATTTTCGTATGTAATATAACTTACGCATATCGCATTCTATATTCAACAGTCACAACCCAAATTCTGCAGCCGAATTTCATATAACGCAACTCAGTTTACGATTCTGCAGCCCAATTTCATATAGCAATGAATGTTCTGCATCCGAATTTCATATAGCAATGAATCAGTTACGATTCTACAGTCGAATTTTATACATCCCTTTAGAGGTGTATATTTTACACTTCATCCTATTCTATTCTGAAGTGGGATGAAGTGATGAGTAAAATTTACCTCACCCTAGAATGGAATGGGGTGTAAGATATACACCCCTAAAGAAGTGTATAAAATTGGACCGTAGAATCGTAACTGATTCTGATTCATTGCTATCATTCTAAATGAAAGTTAATATCAAAAAGCTTTAAAAAACCATTACTCACAAGGCCACAATTAAGAGAGAAACAACACAACGAAATAATGCATAACATTGCATAATAACAACATCATAGAGACAAAGCCTCACTTCCATAGTGTTTCTATATAAAGCATAATAACATAAACAAATAAAAAAAAAAAAAAAAATTGCGACACTATTGTAGTAGTGGTACTAATGAGAGGAGGGCAAAAAAACCATTCAATAGAGCCAGCTCAATTACAGATGGAAAAAACCCTAGAGAAAAAGAGCACCCCGTGCATTCCATAAATTATACTTAATTATTTTATAACTGATCGGGCAAGCGAGTGAAAAGGAGTCAAACCAGGGGTGTGAGTTGAAGAATATTCCAAAAATTGTGGAGCGAATCAGATTTGGAGCTCGAGCTCCGTGAACGCAGCGAGATTGAAAAAGTCGGTGTCGAAGTCGGAGTCGGCGCCGAAGAGCCCGTCGCCGCCGAGTTCGCTCAGCCGGTCGTCGTCGCCCTCGCCCTCCTCCAGCTCATCAAACCCTAACCCTAGGTCGATGTCCGGGAACGGGAGCCCCAGCTCCTCCATCAGCTCCGCCACCGTCTTCTCCGGCGCCGGCGCCGGGGCCGCCCCCGCCGAGGAGGAGGATGAGGAGGAGGAGGTGGCGGCGGAGAGGTCGAGCACGGAGGATGGCGACGGCGGAAAGGTCGAGCACGACGCCTCCGGGGCGGCGGCGCCGCCGAGCTCCGCGGCGAAGTGGAGCGCCGCGGCATGGTAGGCGGCGGCGGCGGCCTCGGCGGTGTCGAAGGTGCCGAGCCAGATGCGCGTCCGCGTCTTAGGGTTTCGGATCTCCGCCGCCCACTTCCCCCACTTCCGCTGCCGCACCCCCTTGTACCGAGTGGAGGACGACAAAGAACTCGGCGACGACGACGACCTCGGCTTCTTCGGTAAGCTCTTCGCCCTCGATCTCTTTAGGGTTTTAGGGTTAGGATTAGGGTTTAGGGGGTAGACGAAAAACTCGGCGACGACGCGCCTCCCACCGCCGACTCCTCCTCCTCGCCCTCGCCCTCGCCCTCGCTCGACTCCGTCGCATCTGGGTCGTCCATCACGACCCGAACCTTCCTCACCAACGGCCGAGATTCGATCTGGTTCGTCGACTCCAACCTCTTATTCTTATTCACCCTTCGCTTCGACACCAACATTTTCTTGTCCACTTTTTTTTTTTTTTCTCGATCAAAATTCTCACAAAAAATCGAACAATAATTTGGAATAAATAAATTTAGGTTATGGCTCGTCTCAAGAAGATGAAGAGGAAATAATTACACGCTTCTATATGCTGGAACGCTAAGTACTTCACCCCAAATCCAAATCCAAACCTGATTAGAACACAAAAAAAAGAGATGATTTTTTTTTCTAAAAACATCAAAAAAAAAAAAAAAAAAAATGAAAAACAAAAGGACTATACCTTTGCATGTAAATCGATTTCCAACCCACTAATAATAACCTCTGTTGCATACGTGAAGAGGAAGAGGAGGAGGAGGAAAATGAGTAGAGGCAACAAAAAGACATAAATCTCTTCTACTCGAACTCCCTCTCTTTCTCTCTCTAAAACCCTAAACAGAGGAGGAAATTGAGAAAATAAAGATTCAGGAAAGGAATATGTAAAGAGGGAGGAAAAGAGAGAGAAAAAAAAAAAAAAAAAAGAGATTCGGATGGGAAAAAGTGATCTCAATTCCAAGGCTGTGATTTGTCTCCTTTTATGGAATATATATATATATATATATATATATATATACTTTTTTTTTTTTGAAAAAAATATGTTCTGTTATTATAGAAAGAAAATCTCTAACGGATTTTAACAAAGGAAAAAAATAAAATAAATAAATAGATTTAGTTTAATTTGATGTTTACTGAGTTGCAATTTCTATCCATATCGGCTGGTATTGGTGGATTACCTTTAAATTTATGAGTATAAAAATACTCATTTTGATTTACCTACTTTTAGAATTCTAGGCTTAATTTTTTTTTTATATTGTTTTAAAATTTTATATTATTGTGATAGTTTAAACAGAAAATTATATTATAATTTTTTAAAAGTCATATATATACATTTTATATTTAAAAATTATAAAAATAAAAAAACTAATTTTAAGATATATGCGCCAATAATCGTATTTCCAGTGAAAATGGGCAAAAATATTAGTTATCTAAAAATTTGCAAATAAATTCTATAAATATCTAAATGATCCGCAAGTATGATGACCTGTCTGCCGATTGGTCAACCATCCTGTTCCGAGTCTTATGGCTAGCATTACCCGTTTGGAAAACCTATTTTCTATATTTCATAAAAAACTAGCATTTTTCTTTTTTGAATTTTTTTTTTCATAAAAGCTTATTTTTTTTAAATCAAATGGATGTAAAACTGAACAAATAAATTTTCATAAAAAAAAAGTATATATATTTTTTCCACACTTTTCTGGAAACCAAACAGTCCCTAAGACATTGTTTAGATTGGGGTTAAGAGAGAATGAGTTATACCAGGATAAGTATAAAGTTAGGTATAAGTTAGCTATAATGTAAAATTATGTTTGGTTGGGAATGAGGCTTAAACCAGGTATAAGAAAAAAAGTGTTTGATAGTGATTGAAGAATAAGATGGAATAGAGAATTGACTTTTATGTTAAATGACGATTTTACCCTTATTTTTATGTATGTATTAAATTTGATAATTAAAGATTGTATTATAATTTTTTAATTGTAACAAATTTTATATATAATATTTAATTAATTAGATACTATATCAAATTATATTTAATTTTAATTATTCTAAAAAAGTTATTTATAACGATGAAAAATTAAAATATTTGTATTCTGCAAAGATAAAATTTAAAAAATTTAATAATATTATTTTATAAATGATTAATACATACTCATGATTTAAAATTTTATTTAAAAAAAAAAATCTGTTGCTCAATACATTCTTAAATTAAATGGTTTTACAAAATCATTCAGTAAAACAACGAGTTTTTAATTACCAATAAAGAACTCACAATAATAAATTACCATCAAACAATAACGATCTCACAATAATAATTCAAATTACATTATACCCGGAAAACACGAGTTTTTAATTAACAGTCCAATTAACATTACATATAAACAAAATAAATTATTTAACAAGCTGACTAACATAATATTACACCAGTAAATCTAATATTTACAAACTTATAGTCAGTTACAATGATTTATCTAACTTCTATTTTTTCACAACTCATCGGTAATACGTGTGCGAATGTCGTCTCCCCGCCGTTACTCTGACGTACTATAATTTGTAGTCGTCACTTCCACGTCAAACTCTGGAGGCTCTGGGTCTACTGCTTCGTTAAAATATCTATCATCTCCTTGTTGCCGTCGAATAAAATTGTGGATCACACAACATGCCATAGCAATGTGACACTGCACTCTATAAGGAAACGGTGTAGCAATAGTTAATATTTTGAATCTCTTCTTTAAAATTTCAAAGGTCTTCTCTACCACATTTCTTAGTTGGGCGTGCCGATGATTATACAAGTCCCGCGGCGAACGATGTATACGACCACGTGTGTTACTGTCATATTGACTCAGATGGTAACGCTCGCCTCTATACGGCGCCAGAAATCGATCGGTATTCGCGTATCCGGAATCGACCAGATAATATTTTTCTGTATATATAACAGAAGGGTATACAACTTGTAATAATTAAATTAAACCAATAATAATGAAGAAAACAATAAAAAATTTCTCCTTAAATATTACCTTCAGGAACTTTCACAGGCCCATCTGAGTACCCGCATATTAGCGGCAGAGCCTTCCCAACCGGTGCATACATAAAAGAAAATATGATCAAAGGAAACAGCAGCCATCATATTTTGCGATGTAAATCCTTTGCGACACCGAAATCGTGGTTGTTTGTCCCTTTCTACAATAACCGGAATATGCGTACCATCCACCACCCCAATTGCATTCTACATATGTTAATGTCACAACATAGTACATTACCAATTCAGCAATGAAAATGTACAAATTATGTTCTGAAAAGTTATTGTCCCTTACCTTGAACGAATGGAAATTCGAATTTCCACTTATTCTTGGATGCACTCCACAATTACTTTGCGGCATAGTTAAATAGTCATCTTTTATTTGAATAATGGCCCGGAGTACATTGTTAAGATGACGACTAATCGTTTCTCCCGAATGTTGAAAAGTTTCAGCAATCTCCCTATTTGCAACACCGTGTTCTATACAAAATAGAAAAATTATCAACTGTTCGTCAACAGTCAGATTCCGTGTGCCAATTAAAAGGCCCTTTCCAACAAGGTCATCGCGGAGAGCAATGAATGTAGTTGTCGTCATTCTAAAATGATTGTACCCCCGTTCTGGATGACCATTCAGAATATCACAAATAAACTGATGCCCCGTAAATGGACGGGTACGACATGGTTGTCTGCTAATTGTACTTGTATCATTTATACATCCTTCGTCAATAAGCATGATTATGAGTTGCACCCAATAGTCATCATCATCATTCAATATAGCGAACAAATTGGCTTGGAAAGCCGACGAAAATACACTTCGATAAATTGAATCATCCATTACAACTGCAAGTTAATTTATGGCAGTTAGCCAAGATTGATAGTACGCATAAATGATATAATATTTATTTAAATTTATCTCAAACATTCATCTGGCCGATTACAGCAAGCAATTACAGAAGAAAGTAGTACATGAAAAAATTTAAATGTCGACATTATCCGACTCCCCTACTTGGTTGTATGGATATTAAATACCATCATTGATGTATCCTTGGGCAATGAGCATGATTAGAACTTCCACCCAATAATCATCATCATCATCTAATATAGTCAACAACATTGCAACAAAGCTGGAACAACATACAGTTTGATAAATTGAAGCATCCATTATATCTGCAACGATATTGTACCAATTTAGCGAACAATCATACTAAGTAGACATGAGTTAACATGTATCGATATGTCACACAAACATTCAGCTAATGTCTAGTTAAAGACAATCAAAGTGTTATACTAAATATCACAAGGTTGGGTTTTAAAGTACTAACAGTGCGGGACAATAAATTACAAAGACGATACTAAAATGTACAGAAAGTTGCGATACTAAATATTACAAAGCCTGTATTTACACTAATGAAATTACAGAAAGATTATATAAATGTCCACTAAGGACCTGGAAAAAATTGACGAAACATCATATTTCTTTTGCTATCTGCCGTTCAACCCACTTGAATGCAAGATCGTCATTCATTGTCATGAAAAGTTGACGATTTTGAGCATCCTTCAAAGCGTCGCCGGCAGCCAAAACCTGGTCACTAGTGAGCCCCTGCAGATTATATATGCGCATCATACAATCCTCGATGGCCGGAATGGATCGTCGAGCTTCAGCATCCTTATTATACATCTGCCTCACTAGATCTAATTTTTCGTTGCCAAGCTGAACCATCTCGGCGACGGATTTAGAGATGCCGTCAGTTTTCTTTCGACGGCCACCGGTTAACGGACGGTTTGTTCGTTGGCTAGGCTCGGGTACTGGGAACGAGGCCTTTTGCCTGCTGAGCTGTGCTCAGACCCACTAGTAGTCTTGTTTGGAGGGTGAGGGCTAGGTGACCTTTCGGGTGGTGGACCTTGCATGGATTCATTCATATATGGCCCAGAGGACCCTGCTTCAAATTGAAAAGGTAAGAGATGTAATCCTGATAATTTTGGAGCTATGATTGTATCATCCTCACCAGGGGATGATGAGGAGGAGCTAACTATTGTTGTAGTGGATGGCATGACTGAAGAAAAGCCATATCTACCGGTTGCGGTAGTCTTCTCCGTCAGAAACTCAAGATCCTTATACAGAGAAAATGGCCTATCCCTACATTTGGCATAAGCGGGATTTTTCTGGACATAGGTTAATTATATTAGAAAGGCTATAAGAAATCAATTTGGTAAAAATTTATTGAAAGGGAAATTAAATCACGTTACCAAGATCACGGCATCCCAGTCACAACTATCGCCTGCCGTGGGAATGTGGCGGATATAATCCCATCCCCAACCACTCTTGTTGACCAAGCAATGGTACAACGAGAAAGTACGCTTCAACACCTTCAACCTATTCTTCACCTGCTCCTTTGTTAGGTTTAAATAATTTCGACTATTGATTTCTCCTACAATCCTAACCCACGCAAGGTTAGTGAATGATCCATTAACGTTGTTGCCGAGAGTATGTTCCTCAGTCAGCAACGATAAGAGACATGCATCCAATGCCTCGGTCCAGTTTGGTGTTCGAGTCGAATGTTGGGCGCGAGATCGGCTAGCACCTTCATTTGGAATTGCATTGTCTTGGGTGTTGGCCATGTCTGATCGACTGGATTGACCGGCCTTAAACACTTTCTTAAAAGGACGCATCTGTACATAATGTATGTCCTACTTTATATATTTTGGCATAACATATTTTTGATAATATATTTGGCATTAAGCTAATTGCATAATATAATTGCCATTCAATTAGCAAGACATATTTGATGCTTAACATATTTCTAATTGCATAACAGGGGATGGCATGTCATAATTGGCATGATAAATAAGGAATTGCATAATATAGTATTTCTAAAAAAAATCGCGGTTGAGGCATAAAAGAAAAGAGAAATGTTGGAAAAAAAATTTTCATTTACACAAAATTGGAATAGTGGGTTATTATGTACAAGGGCTCAAGTGGTTTCCAATATGTATGGGGTTGCAGTGGATACTAAATCCATGCCATCCATCAAACGCATATGGCAACCGTCATCATCGCCTTATTATGTACACGGGCTCAAGAGGTTTCCAACAAGCATGGGGTTGCAGTGGATTGTAAATCCATACCATCCATCAAATGCCTATGGTAACCATCATCATCGCCAACATTTATATTTTCATCACCATACTTAACCGATGAAACATACATATTCCGCAGCCATCAAAACAAATATTTGTAATGACAGAGCATAGTCATTTATCATAAGAGGCTAACTAGGCATTATATCCAATAATATTTGAACTGGAATAAAAAGAAGGGTTGCACCTTCGATGGCAGAAACAAGGGTAACACGGCAAGATGAGATGCGCAGGGGAGGAGAGAGCAACCTCGGGACAACCTCGGTACAGGGAGCAGAGAGCAAGCTCGGTACAGGGGAGCAGAGAGCAACCGAAGGGGCACCCTCGGTACAGGGAGGGAGCAGAGATGAACCTCAGGCCAACGTCAAAAATAATACACAGATCGGGGCACCCTCGGTACAGGGAGCACAGATCAACAGTAGCCAAGCACGACAAATACACAGATCGGGCAACCAAGAAAAAAAACCCACAAGGAGCAGCTCGTCAAAAGTCCGGCGACGACGAGGGGGAGCGGGAAGCAGAGAATAATGGCTCGGGGCACCCTCGGAACTCTGGGGCACAGATCAACAGTACCCAAGCACGACAAATACACAGAGCGGGCAACCACAAAAGAAAAACCCACGAGTAGCAGCTCGTCCAAAGTCCGGCGACGACGAGGGGGAGCGGGGAGCAGAGATGAAGATCGGGTCGGGTCGGTACAGGGAGCACAGATCGACAACTAGGCAAGCACGAAATTAACACAGATCGGGCAAATAAATAAAAAAACCCACTTTGGAGCAGCTCGTCCAAATGTCCGGCGACGACGACGAGCAGAGATCGGGTCGGGTCGGTACAGGGACAGGGATCAACAACTAGCCAAGCACGAGATTACCACAAATCGGGCAACCACAGGGAAAACCCACTTTGGAGCAGCTCGTCCAAATGTCCGGCGACGACGAGGGGAGCGGGGATCAGAGATGAAGATCGGGTCGGGTCGGCACAGGAAGCAGAGATCAACAACTAGCCAAGCAAGAGATTAACACAGATCGGGCAACCACAGGAAAAACCCACAAACATTTAGCTCGTCCAAATGTCCGGCGACGACGAGGGGGAGCGGGGAGCAGAGATGAAGCTCGGGGCAACCACAAAAAAATAAACCCACAAGGAGCAACACTGACCGGACACAAGGTCGGTGGCGGCGGTTCCACGAAACACAGGGGTGGACCAGATCGGGCAACCAGCAGCCGACGACGACGGGAGCGACTTGATTGGTTGGAGGAGATGAAGATAGGGTAGCAGAGATGAAGGGGAACCGAAGGAGATGAACAAGGGGAGAAGGGCGCCTCGGGATAGGTGTAGGAGCAGCCACGGGGTGAAGAGAGAGGGAGTAGAGAAATGCGGGGGGGGGGGGGATGGGATATCCCCCCAAACCGGGTTTAACCCCGTACATATTATATACTGTACCATATAATATACTACAATACTATAGCAATAGTACTGTATAATAGAACTGTAATAAAGTACTATATAAGCTACAATATATTATATAGTATACTATATACTCTATATACCATATATTGCTATATTACTACAGTGCTATATGATACAATAGCACTATATAGTAGAACTAATAATACACTACAGTACTGCTATATGTACAGTATTATAAAATAGAAGTATAGTAAAAGAACTATTGGTCTATTGCATAATAATATAGCTATTGGTCTACGTGTAGTATAATGTATAAATTTTTTCGAATGAAATTTAAATTTTATTTTTTCAGTTATGTCCAAAAAAAATTTAAAAGATTTATAAATTGTTAATACTTTTATTCTAATAATTTTTTATTTTTAAATTTGCATAATTTAGATTTTTGTATAAATAATTAAAAATTTTAAAGTTGTAATTATTTATAACCATAATAGTTTTTTAATTGTTAGAGAAAATGTAGAATTAATAGTTAGGGAAATTAAATTTGATTTTTTAAATTGAAATAGAATTCAAATTTTGATACATTTATTTAAAAAATGCATACTTAATATGTATTTTTAAAAAATAGATGAAAATAAATGTATCTTAGTTTATTTATATCTAATTTAAAACCATATAAATCATATCATAATTTATTTATATAATTTAAAATAAAGTGTATAATTTTTAAATTAAAATTCGAGTTTAAATTGTATCGAAATTAAAAAATATTCAAATGGTAGGGAAACTAAATTATATTTTTTTAATTGAATGGGAATTCAAATTTTGAAACATTTGTTTTAAAAACGCATACTTACATTTTGGATTCATCCTCGATGAAAATAACAGAATAATTAATATATATTTAAAAGAATAGATAAAATTATATCTAATTTAAAAATATATAAATCATATCTTAATTTATTTATATAATTTTAATTTTAATTTTCAAATTAAAATTTGAGTTTAAATTGTGATCTAAATGTAGTTTTGCATATTAAATTTGAATTAACAATTAACAAATTTTAATTAAAGTGGATTGAAATTAAATTAGAAACTATATTTATATTTATATTTATAAATAAAAATTAAAATATAAGTTTAATTTTGAATTTACTATTTGAATCTAAACAATTTTCGATTTGACATATCTATTTTAAAATCAATTTATTCGTCAAACAAAAATTTATTATTTATTGTATGATATATTTTTTATTTTATTTAGAATTTCACGTGACTCGAAAGTTTTTAAATTGCAATTTTTAAATTTTTTGTATATAAATAATTACAAATTTTAAAATCTTGATTATTTTTAACCATAATGATTTTTTAATAATAGTTAGAAAAAAATAAATTATTTTATATTTTTAAAGATAAAAAAATTTTAAAAACAAAAATAAAAATACACTAGGCCGGGTCAGGGACGGGCCGAATCGGGATTGGACCGGGAATCGAACCGGGATTTTAAATTATTTTATTTTTCAATTTATATTTGAATATTCAAATTGTGAACTTTTTAGGTAACGTGAAACTTTTCTTTTTAGGTAACATCGGAATTAGTACCTCTCGTCGGTCTGAGAAAGTTTTATTTGGAATTACTGTTTTTTTTTTATAGGCTTATGTCCATGTCATATTAAGTTGAAAATATATTTTTATAAGATAAATTTAAAAATTTTAGATTTCAAATCGCAAATTGTAAATGTCAAAATTTAAATTTTTCAATTCTAAATTTCGAATATCACAACATTAAATTATAACATTGAAAATTTAAAATGTTAAAGAAAAACTTACAAATTTGAAAATTTAATATTTAAAATTCTAAATGTGTGTAACCAATTCTTGCGCTCCTTTGTTCATTCCAGCTACTGTCTACTACTTCCTGACTTACTGATTCTATGGAAATCGATCA
Source organism: Tillandsia fasciculata (assembly GCA_029168755.2). Classification (NCBI taxonomy): domain Eukaryota; kingdom Viridiplantae; phylum Streptophyta; class Magnoliopsida; order Poales; family Bromeliaceae; genus Tillandsia; species Tillandsia fasciculata. Next base: position 25,442,310 of record CM054940.1, read on the forward strand.
TATGCTTCTATGGAATCGACCCGCCGCAATGCAAGGGTAACTTCACTAGTTACTGATTACGACACAATTAGCTAGGTAATGTCCATTAAACAAAAAGGCAGGAAGAAGAAAGAAAACATGCAAAAAAGTTTAGTTATACCTGCAGAGCCTCAACAGAATGATCATCCAGGAGACAGAAAACTAAAGACTCCAGCAATGAGTGTTTAGTTATACCACAGGTTGCGGTTGCAGTAAAATCATCGATTAGATATTTCCATTCCTCCTCAGGTCTAGTCCAATGCCGATCAAATAGATAATATAAGAACTGCAAATAGGTTAAGGGAAAAAAAGGAAACCCAAAAAAAGCCTACAGAAACAAAAATAAGAACGCAGCATATCTTCGATTAAAAAGCTAAAGGATACTACCGCATGTTTGGCAACCACCATATCAGATGTTCCGCGCAGAAAAAGCACATCAGCAGCAACTCGCAGATCTTTAAATGGATATCCACTTTTATTGGCCTCATCCACCCTGGACAAGAACAGCAATGGTGAATTCTCATCAAGCAAGCATAATATATCTACTTCTTCATCATTTGTCTCAATATTACCCTGTTCTATCCCAAGATTTTCTAGTGCTTGCTCAATAAAGAGTATGGCGCCATCTGGTCCAAAAGAATTTGCAGCATCATGTGAAAGCTTGGGCCATGATCGTTCAACAGCAGCCAATTTCCTTTCAACTACATGCAAATTCCACAATGCTGTATCAGAATAGTGTGATTGAACACCCTCCAAAAAGTTATGTCTAGTGCACCAAATCATGACCTCCAAATGCTGCAGAAACAGTTTACAAATGCTAAGTCATTATGAAAATAATTAAAATGTGGCTCTCATCTGTATCGAAAATTCAAAACTAGTCCACATCAGCTATTTAGCTGCATATATATAGTGATACAAATTCTCTTGTTAAGTGATTGACTATGTTATGTTATCACAAACCAGACTGCAGAACATGTAGCAGAATAAATCCCAAATTAGCATTTAGAGAAAAAGAAAAGGAGAATTAATGAACCCATAAGTTAACAGCCTTCTACGCAACTTGTAATATCATCCAATTACATACCTTACCAAAAATATCAAATCAATTGAGATAAAAGGAAATTTTGTGTGTAATACTAGCAAGGACGCAATGTAAAGAGTTGAAAAAATATAAAGGAAATATTAATGGAGAGCATGGGAAGGTTGGTCTTTCATGCCTTGTAAAATTCAAACAAGTCAAAGCAGTACAGCAAAATGCTGTTCATACCCCATCATAGTCGACAGCATGCTATTGACTGGAATGTGATTCTCTCTAAATATAAATGCAAAATGACTTCAACTTTGGGGACAAAGTATTACAAATCCAATTATTAAATCAAAATATACAAAAATACTGTTTTTAACAGAAAGAAAGACAAGCATAAGAGAGACACAAAGGGACAAAACTAAGAAGTTAAAACATATTGTCCACAGAATCAATGATTTTGCAAGAAAAGTAGAAACACCAAGAAAACAGAAACAGAAGCAATGTCAGACGTGCCCCAAGTTGCATAGTTTGATAGTTAGATGCTTCATCTCATCAAATTTTCCTGCACCATATTAGAAATCATACAGAATTTATATTGCAGCCCCAACATAAAGTACTACCGTTGAAGATGTAATTAGGCAGAAAATCAGCATAGTAAAGGTCTCTGAACTAGATTGTTACTATAACATTTCAAACAAAAGGACAGATAAGTATCCTTCGAATTTAGTTGTTAGATATAATTGTCTCAGTACAGTCAGATTTAATCTGAAATTAGATAAACAGGTTCTCAAAATCGCTGAAGTTTATTTACAGTATTAGTGAACATAAGAACACCCTATATTCTTCCAAAATTGGCAAACAGGAAAGAAATTAAAGGTAACCGTTAGAGATGGGGGGAAAGTCCAAGATCCATATCCTTAAATTATAACAGAACAACCAGCTAGCTGATACAAAGTCAGGTTTTCTATTCCCAACTAAATAATCTGCATCTCTCTCCGAGTTGTAAATCTCCAACTGTAGAAGGATGCTAGACATCCAATTCACTTACAGCATATGAGGCATCGAAGAATGCAAATGCATGTTTACTTGGCAGATAAGGTACAAAACGCTATAAAACTATTCCAAAAGGTGGTGCATAGGCCTGTATGCGGTGGATGCACATTACTTCACCACCCCACATACGAAGGCACCCTCCATCATCCTTTCTAGCATATATGAGTAGGTTTTGGGAAGAGGCATCTATAAAACTATACCATAACCGGTCCTTAGTTGGCAGCTTCCCCCACACAAGCTTCCAGAGAAAAGTCTTAATTCTGCCTTCAATTTCCAAATTTGGGTCCAACCAGGCCAACAGGTCTTAGTGTTTTGGGGGTCCCTGTGGATGAACTCATAGATCGATTTCACCGAAGGCTGGGTTGATGCATCCAGATCCAATCATCATGAGTTTTGGCAACAGGAATAGGAAGAGAGAAAATCGCCATTGCCAGAGACTCACCGAGGAGTTCCAGCAGGCGATTACACCTCCAACTGCCTTTGGATAACAGCCAGCTGACCTTCCTATTGCCAAATTGCAAATCCATATTGATGAGGGTGGGCTTGATAGCAATAGGAATCTCAAACAACTTGGAGATGGCAAATCTACCTCTATCCTTGGTTAGGATCGACCTCGCACCATAGAGGTAGAATAAAGAAAGGAGCAATCTGTGTAAGTAGATGCAAGTCCCCTGCTTCAATACTTTTCAGCATATTGCAACATAACTTGCAAATCCTACATTAGGTTGCAATGAATTAGTTGTTGTTTCTTTCTTCTTCTCTAGATTCTCTAGAGTTTATGTGCTAGATAATTCTACTACCACTTTTCTTTCTCATTGTAAAGATGCAAAATGACCCTCACTTCTAAGAAGTTGGCCAGGGAAGGGGGATGGTGGGTGTTAGGAAATCGATATTCTATTTTCAGCTTCATCAGCTACGTAGTAGCTTACTAGGGATAGTTCTAAATAATTGTGTACTACTTTGGAAGTACTTTGGTTGATTTTTCCTAGTTATGAATACCCTAGACCTGTATGAGGTTCATGTTGGTTGCATTGGTAGATCATATTTCAGATCTGCTTCTGGTTGCAATCTTGCTTCATGTTCACATTTATAATATTCTTTCTCACTTCAATTATTGAATCTAATGTGTATCTCAGTGGGGAGCTGCATATTGTGTTAGAGGTGGGCTAGAAAAGGAAAAAGCAGCAATGCAGGCAAGCTTTCTATTAGCCCTTTTGAGAGTAGATGAGTATGCTATGATATTGGAAAATTTACAATAATCGAGTCTTTTATTTAACATACAGTATTTGGAGAGAAGAGAATGCGAATATGACAAGAAGACATCAGTGGATTTTTACAAGGAAGAAGATACAGAAAACCCAAATGTTACAGGAGTAGTTGCGTAAGAACCTTTAACTGCGTGATATTTGCATTTCCCCCTTCTTAGAATTTTGTGATGGCGAACTTATTCTGCTTGTAATTCCCCCAGTTTCATCTCTACTCCTGATAGGAGTGTTAACAAGTACTATCTTGGTCCTGCCCCTCTAGGTGAAATGGCATGGTAAAGTGCATGCAATATATTTTAATTTGGATGATAATTAATGTCTATATTAAAATAATTTTTATTTTTTCTTCTGATTCTTTTTATTTCTTTCCCTGATTGTGGTTCCTTTCATGAATTAGGCAAATTGCTACTGCAACTGGGCCTTGCGGCAACAATAGGGAATACTTGTTCTTGCTAGAGAAAGCTATGTTCGACATAGGTAATTTAAAGTTCAGCAGTCTTCGCATGAACTTGTGACTATTTTATTTTATATTAAAAATTCAATTTCAAGTAAAACTTTTCAACCTCAGCATATCATTATTCTTTCTTTCTAGCTTGTTTGACCAAAAGTATTTGAGACCCCACCGACTATAGACCATCTAATAGACGAGTGAATTACACCTTACTTCTAACAAAACTTTCTCATGTTTCGCTCCAATCGTCGTCTAGTTTTTACACTATTTTGGTTTTAATTTTGTTTTTTTCAGTTTAAGATAATAATTGGCGGGACAATGCTTTTCAGGTCATGAAGATGATTTTGTGATCAGAATGGCGACCGAGGTGAGGAAGGTGCTCGCTAGGATAAAGGACCAGATGATTGCCGAATCTCAAATCTTATTTAAGTCTCATCGTCCTTTTATGCACCTCTCCACCCTTCCGGAAACCACCGTTGACTCGAGATAGCGTATCATTTTGAGGCTTATAGTAGTAGCAACAACAAAAGAGTATTCACAAAATTCAACAACCACCTCCTTTTTCTCGAATAATTCCCTCCAGGGTTCCTCTTGCTCTCTTTTTATCTAATTATTGTGCCTTCTAACTAGGTAGCAGCGGCTGATGTAATATTATATCATCCTTGGCTCGCTAGGATGAAACAAACATACAGTTACACAAAATGGGAACATGTTGCGAGTTTTGAGTTGCTGAATGAAAAAATTTTCAATTTCTACCTTCGTTTGTCACACACTCTTTTTCTGCTAGCATTCTTTGAACGATGAGTACATTCGATTTTGGAAATCTTCAAGGCAGCGTTTCGAGACAAGGCCTGAAATAAGACAGGAACTAATGTTCTCGTCTCTCTTTGGATGGGATTAGTAGTTCTCATCTTTCTAAAATATATTAGTATAAAACATGAACTAATATTCCAACCTTTTTATTAAAACAAACTTAATTAAAATAAATATAATTTTAATTATTATATAACTCTTTAATTCATCTAATATTTTAACTAATCTAATTATTTTATTAATTAATTATCTAACTATTAAATAACTAATTAATTTATTAAATTATTAAATTATTTATAATTAATTAAATTATTTATTAGCAATACTCGTTATTATTAATTTATCAACTAATATTTATAATTATCTAGCAATAATTAATTAAATAAATTAAATTATTATTTAATTAATACTTTTATATTAATTAATTAGATAAAATATTATTATTTTAAAATTATAATTATTCTTATTTTTATTATTTCTATCCACCTATCCAAAAGCTATTTTTCTTATTTTCGAAAATAATCCAATTTTTACTCAAACGCAAAATTGATTTTGTTTCTGAGTTTATACCCATCTCTAGAATAAGCAATTCTAATTTATACCTAAACACAAGTGAAGTAAATGCCTTCTGTATTTTCTTCTACGAATGAAAAAACTGCATATATGCCCGCCAGTATTTGGGAAAAGCATCAGGCAGAATTATAATGGTTGAGCTTAATATGAGAAACGTGTTTTACTAACAAAGGAAAATTACAACGAGCTTAGTATCAGAAACGTGTTTTACTAACAAAAGAAAAGATAGCAGTAGTTTGTTGGCTTTCAATGAATACGGAGTTAAAATGTTTCCTAGACAGTAAAATAGAAAATTTACAAATTATTAGATTTAATATACAGTGGGACACTGGATTCAGTAGACTCAGTGTAACACTCGGCCTACTAACAATAATAACTTGTTTCTTCGAAATCACCAACCTAAAATACTTAAATTCTATTTATTTATTACTAGAGTTCATGATCTTTTATATTCACAATCACAATCTCGTTTTCATCCGATACGAGACTATTAAGTTGTCACAAACTTACACCCTTTAGACCCTAACATCACAGGTGATGTGAAGCCCATCTCACAATTCCGGCTTATAAACAGTCTCTGACTATTGGGGTGTCACGCACGCTCTTAAACACAATTCACATATGCCTTTATTTCCATCAGGCAGTCCCTACTAAATTTTTGCTCCAAATGGTACAAAGGAAGTGTAAACAGATAGTTTTACAAATTACTGCTAATAGAGAGAGCAAAGGTGAATTCGCTAAACACACTTTTGAATATCATTCACACTGAATTGTTTTCAGTCAGGTAGTTCCTATTAAACTTTTGTTCTGAATGGTACAAAGACAGTCCATACATTCAACCCAAATGCCTAATTTGTGTTCAAGACAAACCTCCAATCTCTAAAGAGGAATGCAGCCCTCAAGCCTAGGACAACCCAAATTACTCTTAGACCGACTTTGAAAATCGCTTTATATTCATCTGATTTTAGTAGGCTGCCCTCTAACCGAATCTTATATAAAATTAAATTCCACTTCAAGACTCAAGTAGGCCAATCAAATCAAGCATATGAAAGAAAATTAATTATTGATGTTTTCAAACTCATGCCTGAGCTACTATATCATTGTCTAATTTTACTAAGTTGCCATCATCGAATCTAATATTGACTTATTGAATCATTAGATCCTAAAGTTTCTTTTCAGCTCCTGGTAACAGTTAAATCACATGCCAGCACTAAAAGAAGGCGAAGGCCGCTTATGCAATAAAAGGGGCAAGAATGCTTCTCTTAAATATCACAGAGTTCAAAATACAATAATACAAAATTTTAATAAGTTTTTGGCTAACTTACAATAAAAATTGTAATAATTATATAAGTCAGACATGCGACTTTAGTTACGTATAGCAAAACATAAAAAATAGTACTATAGAAAAGAAAATATTGAAAGTCCTGGAGACTTGAACTCAATTACGTCAGATGACTAACATTTTCACAATCCATCGTCACTCTAAACCCCACACATAACAGACAATAAAACAAATAGAAATTGAAGACTAGAAGAGATAGAACGAACAAAATAGACGAGTAAGAATGGGAAAGGGAGGAAAAAAAGGACAATGATCAGAAAAATATAATATAGGAATGACAGAATTAAGGGTGTACGAGAAGAATAAGAAGGACGAGAAGCAGAGTATCCTCCTTAAAACAATAGAAGGAAATCACAAATATATTTTGTTAACCAGTGAAAACAACAAACGTTGGACATTCTAAGAAAACGAAGATACTAGAAAGAACTAGATGAAACAACAATTTTATACACTGATCTCAATAAGTTACAAAGCCTAAAGGAGGAACTTGATTGGGCAAGGTAGGTTTGCTTTCAGATAATACCATTACATAGGTTAAAACATACCCAACCCAATTTGGTTTGAGTGAAGGGAAAATCTAGACCTGACAACATATCCAACCAGATTTGACTCGAGTGAAGGAAAAATCCAAACCTAACCGTCCATTTAGTCATCCAAAAATTCCGTATTGATTACTCGCGCGACAACAAAACCTTAAGTCGTCGACCCATTTAACCCAAATCGATATGTTTTATTTTAGCACATATATATATGTTTGGCCCAACATTATACAATCAACCTCGTGCTTCCCTCACCCAAAAGCAGAGGTTCCATAACTCGAATGAGGTCATAAGATAAATCTAGATTTGACCCGAAAAACCTTCGACTTGGGATGACCCAAACCAAAATCAAATATATAGCTAGGTGAGACCTTAATTGGTTGGTCAAGTTAGGTGAAAAATTGTCACCTCTAACAACAGCCAAATAAGTATTTGAACTACAAAATTGATTAAGCAATCAGGCTAAGGATAATTAACAAACATAAAACTATGCATAAGAAAATGTATAGGATACAAAAGAACAAGGTAAGAATAGGATAATCCAAAAGAAAAGAAAAAGAATTTTGATGAGGGCTGCAAACTTTAGAAAGTACATATGAAAGTGAAAAAGTTGCAAAAAGGCACTATCAAGAGCAATCAAGCATGGTAAAAATAAAAACTATATAATAAATAGAAGACCATGCTTGCGAATATTAAACTAAGAGATACCAAATAAAATAAAAGATAAAGTCAAAACAAATAAGTGAAAGTGAGGCAAAAAGAAAGAATAGAAAGATAGCAAGAAGAAAAAGAATAGTAAAGAAAAATTTGACAAAGATGTACATAAAGAACTACGTCAAGAACAATAAAAGAGACAATGCCTGAATGGTTGAAGACAAAAGAAAATTCTGATTCAAGTTTCGTAGTTTGATGCTAGCTTTTCTTGTCCACTGCTATCCCTAAGCGGTTAAAAATATGTGCAATATTCGGTGTCTATAGTAGAAGAAGCAGAAAGGTAGAAAAGACAAAAATTAACTAAGCATAATATCTAATGCTCCTATCGTGAACCTTTCTGTAAGAAGAGACAACAGCTGTCCTAATGATTCATTTGGTGATGGATTCGTCTGCATCTTGCAAAACCGTGAGCAGAGAACATATGCACAAAGGATAAATTGGTTGCTAAAAGTAAAACGGTTATAAAGAGATATGTAATGCTGGTAAAAAATAAATTGGATTATACCACGTGAAGTAAATAGGGTCGGATCTGAGGGTCGTCTAGGGCAATCTCATTATAGACCTTAGATCCATCTGATCTAGTTGAGCAATGATACCTGACTCTAGGGTTTCGTGGTCTCTGCGAGAAAGCGATGGTACATGAATCTAGGGTTCGTGGTCTCCAAGAGCAAAAACCGGAAAAGATACAAACAAAATCACCAAGAAAGTGGGTTCATCGTACAATCACGAGAAACGAAAGCAGATCGTGAAAGAGACAAACAGATGATGAAACTAAGAACTGAATTAAAGGGACTTCAACCGCAACGAATAAATTACCTCTTCCAATCAGAAACCCTAGCTCCAACAAGCAAAACTGTCTGAGCGTTGAGGCGAGAGTTTCCGCATACGATAATTGAATATTTCTCGATCGGAGGAATCGGGCGATTGCATGGGAAAAGGAACTGATCGAACTAGGGTTTCATGAGTGGAGGAATCGAGGAGTTGAAGGGCGATCGAACAAAAATGGAGGGGATCACTCTCGGGAACTTTGAAGAGAGGAAACGGCCGATTTAAGGGGACGACGACTGAGAGAACGAGTCCGTAGGAGAGGAAATGAGCGGGCCTCTCTAGGCCCAATATGAGAAAAAGGTTGTGAGATCCAATCGTATAAGTGAAACAACAATTCAGGCTTAAATCAGGCCGCCCCAAATTTTTAATTTGCTTATGTGTTATAATTTTTTTTTTTTTAATTATAGTTTGATGATTTACTATTGTTAATATACATAATTTCAAATACGATAGCAATAATAAATTAATATTTTATATTTGATAGATATTTTACCTTATTATATGTCCAACATGACCTTATAAGTAGGGATGGCAATCCAGCTCGCTGTTCGCGAGCCAGTTCGTGTTCGGCTCGAAATGAGCTCGAGATCGAATCGCTCGTTTAGTAAACGAACCGAACACGAGCCGAATTTTTCAGCTCGTTTAATAAACGAGCCGAACACGAGCTGGGGTCAGCTCGCTCGTGTTCGGCTCGATAACAGCTCGAATATATATATATATATATATATATATATATATATATATATATATATATATATATATATATATATATATATGTGTGTGTGTAAATTTTACTATTTAGATTTTAAGCCATCGATTTTTTATAAAATTTAATTATTAGATTAGAATTTTAATTTTTTAATTTTCTTTTAATTTTATATGTAGGAATGAAAATCGAACTTGTTGTTCGCGAGCTAGCTCGTGTTCGGCTCGTTAATAAACGAGCCGAACACGAGCCGAATTTTTCAGCTCGATATTTAAACGAGCCAGCTCGTGTTTCGGCTCGTTTATTAAACGAGCCGAACACGAGCCGACCCCAGCTCGCTCGTGTTCGGCTCGTTGACATCCCTACTTATAAGTGAAACAACATAGTTTGGGATATTAAATTTGAAATAACAATTAATAAATTTTAATTAAAGTGGATTAAAATTAAATAATATATTTAAATTTAATTTTTAATTTACTATTTGAATCTAAATAATTAGTGATTTGACATATATATTTTAAAATCAATTTATTCATCGAACATAATTTTTATTTATTTTTGTATATTTTTTATTTTATTTAGAATTTCACGCTACTCAAAAAATTTTAAATTGTAATTTTTTTTTTGTACAAAAATAATTAAAATATTAACAATTTTGATTAATTCTTTTATCTTTTTAAAACCCGGTAGAATCGGAATCAAACCGGTATTGGACCGGAATCGGACGTTAGAGAATAATAAAAATTTAGATGATAAATTAAAAAATTTAAATTTCATATACTATTTAAAAATTTTACTATGTAATTTACATGTTTAATACAAGATTTAATTATAAATTTACATGTTTAATTAAAGTGGATTAAAATTAAATTATAAATTATATTTAATTATATGAATCAAACTTAAAATATAAATTTAATTTCTAATTTACTATTTGAATTTAAATAATTGTTTATTTGATTGTAGTCACGATTTAAATTTTGTAGTGGCTACTTTAGTCATGCCAACATAGAAGCATGACGACGCAGCGGCGGATGATGTAGAGCTTCGCCCGCCGCTGTCGGAGAGCTCTGCTTAGCCCTCCTCTGTGTCTCCCTTCTCCTCCAAACTTCATGGTTGTTGTAGTTGGATTTTGTGAACTACAACAAAAGGAAGAGAGAGAGAGAGAAGAGAGAGTGAAAAAATCAAAATTATAATTTAAATTTATAATTTTTAAATTAATATTTTATTTTAAATTGTGTGTTAAATTTATTTTTGGATATGAAATTTGAATTAATAATTAACAAATTTTAATTAAAGTGGATTAAAATTAAATTATAATTTACATTTAAATTGATGGATCAAACTTAAAATATAAATTTAATTTTCAATTTGCTATTTGAATTTATTGGTATATTTATTATTTTTGTATAAATAATTACATTTTTAAATATTTTAATTATTTTGTTATTCAGCATGGTTTTCTATTTGCCTGAGCCCAGCTCGGTCAGGCCCGGTTTAAAAATCAGGCTAAGCCAGGCCGGGCCGATCCAAGCCCAGGCGATCCAATCCCAGCCCAGCCGAGCCGCGCCGAGCCGCGCCGCGCCGAGCCGCGCCACGCCGCGCCTATCATAAAAGACAGGCCGGGCCTTCACTTTAAAATTGTTGGGCCGAGCCATGCTAGGCCTCGTCCAACCTTAAAAAAAGGCCAACATGGGCCACTGCGGCCCGTATCATCCCAGCTGCGCCGAGCCGAGCCGCAGCGCGCCGATCCAAGCTGAGCCGCGCTGATCCGAGCCAAACCGAGCCGAGCCGAGCCGAGCCACGTCGTGCAGACCCGAGTCGGGCTGGGCATAGACCTGTTTAAGCCTTTAAAATGTACACGAAGGCCTGTTTTGGGCCTAATACTCCCTTAAGAGGGAAAAATTCCAACAACGGCCTACTTAATCCAATTCAAAATCTAATTTTAAATTTTCAACTCGAATTCTAAAATTTAAATTTAAAATTTTCAAAATAAAATATAAAATTAAAATTTGGAGAAAGATTTAAATTTTATATTTTAATTTTAAATATTAATTTAAATTTGAAATTTTAAAATCTTAATTTAAATTTTCAATTTCAATTTTGAATTATAAATATAAATTTTTTATTTCAATTTTAAAATTTAAAATATTCGAAATTAAAATTAAAATTTTAAAATTTAAAATTTGAGAATTAAATTTTAAAATTTGAAACTAAAAATATAAAACTTCAAATTTTAAATCTAAATTTATATTTTAAATTTCAACTTTTAAATCTAAAATTGAAATTTAAAATTTAAAATTCATGAATTTACGATTTATAATTTAAATTTTATAATTTATGGTTTAAAAGTTAAAATTTTAAAGTCTTAAATTTAAAATTTTATATTTTATATTTTATATTTTATATTTGAAAATTAAATTTCACATTATTTAATTTTTCAAATTGAAACTTTAATTTGAAAATTAAGGGTGTAATAGGGCTTTTAGGGCAAAAAATTTCATAGCGGCCCACTTAATCCACTTAATCCAAGATGATCCATTGTATAAATCAAATTTAAAGTCTAACTTTAAATTTTCAAATCAAATTTTAAAATACAAATTTGAAATAATAAATTTAAAATTTATAAATTTTTATATCATTCAATATCTTTTTTTAAGTGAATGTTTAAATATTATCTCAATTCTATCTATTAGTATTTAGTAGTTGTATTAACTCTTTATTGATCTCAAACAAATAATCAATTTGAGTTCAATTTTAAATAGTCATTTCATTTCAATTATAATTTTATTTTATTTGATTATAAATTTTTATTTCATCTAAAATTTTTATTTAAATTATAAACAAACAAAAAATTTAATGTAATAAAAAAATTTAAACAATTGCTAATTTGATGGGTCTATTGTTAAATCAGTATATTTTTCAAAACTAATTTATTTTTAAATATTTTTTTAAAAAAATTTGTATTATATTTAGAAATTTATAGGCCTAAAAATTTTGCGCGAGGTACGCTCACGTCCTGGTAATTGTCACCGCGAATATTTTAGGCCACGACCCACAAAAAAATTATTTTTCACCAAGTCGCTCGACTTTGTAAATGGAGGTGAGATTACTGGTGGGTGACCATACTCAAACAACTACTTGTCAATTGAAAGCCGGGCCGGACTGGGCCGAATCTGGTCCGACCCGATTGATACAGGCCGAGCCGAGAATATGGACCCTTATGATTCGGTCCGAGCCGATCGATCCGATCCGAGCCGAGCCGAGAATATGGACCCTTATCCTGGAACGGGCCTGCATGGGCACCTTTCGCCCGACTCACCCCATTTCGGCCTGGATCTGCTCGGCTTGGGCCGCCATGCTGCTCTTAGGCCTTTCTTTAGTTTTTTTTTTTTTTATTTAGGCCTTTCTTTAGTTTTTTTTTTATTGATCAATTTTTAAATTAAAATATTCAAAAATTAAATAATTTTTTTTAAAAATATGAATCTTATATATTTAATTAAATCAATTAAGAAGCATAAAAAAAAAATCAAATTTAAAAAATTAAATTAGTGGAATAGGCCGGTCTGTCGTACGCTTCATTAGCACCGGACGAACCGGGATTGGACCGAAATTGGGCAGAATTTGGACCGAATTTAGAAGTTTGTTAAATTATTTAATTGTTATTTATTAAAACTTTTTGCCATGCTCGGGCTAGTGGTTTTTTTTTTTTTTTTTTTTTTTTTTTTAGAAAGTTTTATCTTTAAAAATCAAAAACTTTAACAACTAACAAGCTATTATGGTTAGAAAAATTAAATATTTTAAAAATGTATAAATAGTGGAAATTTGGATCGAAATTAAATCTGGCCGAATTTAAAAAGTTTGTTAAATTATTTTATTATTATTTATTTACACTATTTGCTATGCTTGGGCTGGGGTTTTTTTGGGCTGGGGTAGAAAGTTTTATCTTTAAAAATTGAAAACTTTAACAACTAAAAAACTATTATGATTCGAAAAATTAAAAATTAAAAACTTTATTTGTTACAAAAAAAAAAAAAGAAGAAGTATTCGAATAAGAGTTTAAAAGAATTATAAATATTAAAAAAATATTTGAGCGTAATATATATATATATTTAGATAGTTTTAAAGTGATATATATATATATATATATATATATATATATATATATATATATATATATATATATATATATATATATATATATATATATTTATTTATTTATTTATTTATTTATTGGGCCATTTGGAGTTGGAAACCAAATGGCCCAATAAATAATACGTATTTAAAAAAAATACGTATTATTTATTTAAAAAAATAGATGAAATTATATCTAATTTAAAAATAGATGAAATCATATCTTATTTTATCTATATAATTTAAATTTAAAATTTTCAATTTTAAATTAAAATTTTAGTTTAAATTGCGATCTAAATATAGTTTTGCATATTAATTTTGAATTAATAATTAACAAATTTTTATTCAAGTAGATGAAAATTAAATTATAAACTATATTTATATTTATGAATAAAAATTAAAATATAATTTTAATTTTGAACTTACTATTTGAATCTAAACATAAATATAAAAATTTTTAAAACCAAAAATAAAAACATACTAGGCCGGGCTCGGAACGGACCGAACCGGGGTTGGACCGGATTTGGACCGGATTTGGACCGGGATTGGATCAGAACCGGGCCTAGTTCGGACCGGAATTGAACCGCGAATGAAATTCGGCCTGAGGCGGGATCGGAGCAGGCCGTAATCGAGACGGGTCCGTGAAAAGGAAGCCCACTCATTCCACCAAAGCCCTTTAACTTGCACGGTACAGTCACCTTCCGGTAATGGTGACCTCAAATTATTTTAGCAAACAACCCAATATTTTAATGGGAATTGAGGGACATAATGAAGGAAGGTGAGCCACCGGGAGTGACCATACTCATATAAATGTTAAATTGTACTCGGGGCCTAAACGGGCCCAGAACGGTCCAGTCGATTCCGGCCCGCAAAAAAAATCTGCATCTTTAAAAATCTAAAAGTTGAAACCTTTAAATTTAAACTTCTGAATTTTTAAATTTAAATATTAAAATTTTCAAATTTTAGCTTTATCTTAAATTTTAAATTTTCAAATTTTATAATTTATGTGATATTCGGAATTTAGAATAGAAAATTTTGAATTTTGACATTTACAATTTGCGATTTGAAATCTAAAATTTTTAAATTTTATCTTATAAAATATATATTTTCAACTTAATATGACATGGACATAAGCTATAAAAAAAAAAAAAGTAATTCAAATAAAACTTTCCCAAACCGACGAGAGTCACTAATTCCGACATTACCTAAAAAGAAAAGTTTCACAATTTGAATATTCAAATATAAATTTTAAAAAATAAAAATCTGAAATTTAAAAATTCAAATATAAAATTTAAATTTAGAAAAAAAATTAGAATTTTATAATTGTATTTAAAATTAAGTTTGAAATTGAAAATTGAAAAATTTAAAATTTTAATTTTAATTTTTAAATCTTTACTTAAATTTTCAAATTAAAATTTAAAAAATGAATTTAATTTTTCTATTTCAATTTTAATATCTTAATTTAAATTTTAAAATTTAAAATATTGGTATTTTAAATTTAATATTTAAAATTTAAATTTTGGAACGTTAAATATAAAATTTGGAATTTGAATATTTAAATTACGAAACTTGAATTAAAAATGTAATTTACTATACATCAATCAAGAATCGTCTAATTTTTTTATGGATGATAAATTTGATTTAAAAATTTTATAAAATATTTAAATTGTACGGAAATTAAAATTTATTTTTTTAATTAAAACAGTTTATTTATATCTAATTTAAAAATATATAAAACGAATCTTAATATATTTATATAATTTAAAATAAAATTTATAATTTTTAAATTAAAATTTGAGTTTTGAACCGGGCCGGGTTTGGAACCGGAATTGAACAGTGAAGGAATTTCGGTCCGAGCCGGAAAAAAGGAAGCCTACTTATTCCATCAAAGCCCTTTAATCGTGACCTCAAATTTATTAAACAAACAACCTGCAAAATAAATATTTTAGTGAGAATTGAGGGACATTATGAAGGGAGGTGAGCTCACCGGAAGGTGTCGATAGTACTCCGGGCCTAAACGGGCCCAGTACGGCCCAGTTGGTTCCGGCTCGGAAAAAAAAATCGGGCCGAGACGAAATTTAGGCCCCAGACCCGGATTTTTTTTTTTTTTTTTTTTTTCGGTTGGGGGGGGGGGGGGGGGGGGGGCCCTTTAGAAATTTGCATTTTTAAAAATCTAAAAGTTGAAACATTTAAATTTAAGCTTCTGAATTTTAAAATTTAATTATTAAATTTTCAAATTTTAGTTTTATCTTAAATTTTAAATTTTCAAATTTTATAATTTATGTGATATTCGAAATTTAGAATAGAAAATTTTGAATTTTGACATTTACAATTTGAGATTTGAAATCTAAAATTTTTAAATTTTATCTTATAAAATATATATTTTCAACTTAATATGACATGGACATAAGCTATAAAAAAAAAAGTAATTCAAATAAAACTTTTGCAAACCGACGAGACTTACTAATTCTGACGTTACCTAAAAAGAAAAGTTTCATAATTTAAATATTCAAATATAAATTTAAATTATAAACTATATTTATATTTATGAATAAAAATTAAAATATAATTTTAATTTTGAATTTACTATTTGAATCTAAACATAAATATAAAAATTAAATTATTTTATGTTTTTAAATATAAAAATTTTTAAAACCAAAAATAAAAACATACTAGGCCGGGCTCGGAACGGGCCGAACCGGTGTTGGACCGTATTTGGACCGAAATTGGACCGGGAATGGACCGGAACCGGGCCGAGTTTGGACCGGAATTGAACTACGAAGGAAATTCGGGGGGGATCGGACTGGGCCGTAATCGAGGGGGGTCCGTGAAAAGGAAGCCCACTCATTCCACCAAAGCCCTTTAACTTGCACGGTATGATCACCTTCTGGTAATGGTGACCTCAAATTATTTTAGCAAACAACCCCCAAAAAAAATATTTTAATGGGAATTGAGGGACATAATGAAGGAAGGTGAGCTCACCTGGGGGTGACCATACTCATATAAATGTTAAATTGTACTCCGGGCCTAAACGGGCCCAGAACGGCCCAGTCGGTTCCGGCGCGGAAAATAAAATCGGGCCGAGTCGAAATTTAGGCCCCCAGACCCGAAATTTTTTTTTTTTTTCTGGATTTTAAAATTTAAATATTAAATTTTCCAATTTTAGTTTTATCTTAAATTTTAAATTTTCAAATTTTATAATTTATGTGATATTCGAAATTTAGAATAGAAAATTTTGAATTTTGACATTTACAATTTGCGATTTGAAATCTAAAATTTTTAAATTTTATCTTAAAAATTATATATTTTCAACTTAATATGGCATGGACATAAGCTATAAAAAAAAAATAATTCAAATAAAACTTTCCCAAACCGACGAGAGTTACTAATTCCGATGTTACCTAAAAAGAAAAGTTTCACAATTTGAATATTCAAATATAAATTTAAAAAAATAAAAATCTGAAATTTAAAAATTCAAATATAAAATTTAAATTTATAAAAAAAATTAGAATTTTATAATTTTATTTAAAATTAAATTTGAAATTGAAAATTGAAAATTTTAAAATTTTAATTTTAATTTTTAAATCTTTACTTAAATTTTCAAATTAAAATTTAAAAAATGAATTTAATTTTTTCTATTTCAATTTTAATATCTTAATTTAAATTTTGAAATTTACGACATCGGTATTTTAAATTTAATATTTAAAATTTAAAATTTAAATTTTGGAACGTGAAATATAAAATTCGTAATTTGAATATTTAAATTATGAAACTTGAATTAAAAATGTAATTAATGTACATCAATCAAGAATCGTTTAATTTTTTTTATGGATGGTAAATTAGATTTAAAATTTTTAAAAAATATTTAAATTGTAGGGAAATTAAATTTTATTTTTTTAATTAAAATAGTTTATTTATATCTAATTTTAAAATATATAAAACAAATCTTAATATATTTATATAATTTAAAATAAAATTTATAATTTTTAAATTGTATTGAAATTAAAAAAATATTTTAAAAACATAAAATCATATCTTAATTTATTTATATAATTTAAACTAAAATTTATACTTTTTAATTTAAAATTTTAGTTTAAATTGTGAGCTAAATATAGTTTGGGATATTAAATTTGAATTAACAATTAACAAAATTTAATTAAAGTTGATTAAAATTAAATTATGAACTATATTTAAATTATTGAATAGAAATTATGATATAAATTTGATTTTGAATTTATTATTTGAATATAAACAATTGTCCATTTGACATATCTATTTTTAAATCTACTTATTCATCAAACATAATTTTAATTTCTCTTTGTATTTTATTTTTGTATATATTTTTATTTTTTTATAGAATTTCACGTGACTCAAAAGCTTTTAAATTATAAATTATAATTTGTTGTATATTAAAAATAATTTAAAATGTTTAAAATTCAAAATAAAAGAATTTTGTTTGATTTTAACCGGGATCGGACCGGATTTGGACCGGAATCGGATCGGATTTGGACCGGTATTGAGCCGGAGTTGGGCCGTACTTGGACCGGAATCGAAACATGAAGGAATCTCGGTCCGAGCAGATATTGGAGGCGGCCGGGATCGAAACGGGATAAACTTGGAGTGGGATCTTGCTGCTATCGGGCCTGCCATGAATCGGACTCATTTAGGCCCGTCAAAATTAGTTTACTGTATATCATTCATTTAATTTTTTTTTTTGAATAATAAATTTGAATTAAAAATTTTTAAAAATGTTTAAATTCGAGAAAAATTAAATTTTAATTTTTTAATTGAATGGGAATTCAAATGCCGATACATTTATTTTTAAAACCATTTTCTTACCTTTTGGATTCATACGAAAAAAAAAAATAATAATATGTAATTACAAAGTTATACGAAATTATATCTACTTTAAATATATGAAATCATATCTTAAATTATTTATATAATTTAAATTAAATTTATAATTTTTAAATTAAAATTTGAGTTTAAATTATCAGCTAAATATAATTTTGGATATTAAATTGGATTAAAATTTAATTTTAAATTATATTTAAATTTATGAAAAAAAAAATTAAATTTTTTTTTTTTTGAACTTGCTATTTGATTTTAAACACTTGTTGATTTGATATATCTATTTTTAAATCATTTTATTCATCAAACGTAATTTTTATTTATATTTGTAGTTTATTTTTGTATATTTTTTTATTTTATTTAGAATTTCACGTGACTCAAAAGTTTTTAAATTATAAATTATAATTTGTTGTATATAAATAATTTTAAATGTTTAAAATCGAAAATAAAAGAATTTGGTTCAAATTTAACCAGGATCGGACCGGATTTGGACCGGTATTGAACCGGAATTGGGCCGTACTTGGACTGGAATCCAAACATGAAGGAATCTCGGTCCGAGCAGATATATGGGCTTTCTTAAGTCCTTGGGAGTGAGGAGATGGGAGCCCACACTTACTCTGCCAAAGGCTCAAAGTTCATTACGGGAGCCCACTTACTTAAAATAAAAAATACTAAATTGAATTATCGGCCTAAATTTCGTTAGAAAATTTGTATATTTAAATTTATATGATTGCTGATATATATTAAATATTTTTATATATTTTTTGAATTTAAATAAATCTAAAACTTAAGTATGTGTTTTAAAATAAATGTATCAAAATTTTAATTTGCATTTAATTCGAAAATTAAAATTTAATTTTCTTCTGATTTATTAATTTTAATTTTTTTAATTCAAATTTGATATTCAAAATAAATTTTAATTCATAATTTAAACACAAATTTTAACTTTAATTGAAAAAATCATAAATTTTAATTTTTATTATTTAATAATAAAATTTTTAATTCATAACTTTAATAAAATATTATATAATTTAAATTTAAATTATATAAGATAAAATTCATAAATTTCTATATCATTAAATATTTTTTCTTTTTAGATGAATTTTTAAATAGTATCTCAATTTTATCTATTAGTATCATAAATATTTATTTAAAATTTATGAAACAAACTTAAAATTTAATTTTAATTTTTAATCTATTATTCGAAACTAAACAATAGCTGATTTGATTGGTCTATTTTTAAATCATTTTATATTTGGAACCTGAATTTTATTTATTTGTTTTATTAATTTTATAATTTATTAAATCATGCTTTAGGCGGGTGTTCGGCCCATTTTTCTGTAGTGGGCCTGTGAATAGAATCAGGCCGACGTTTCATTGGTCAGGGCTGATCCAGTAGTTTTGGATGGGCTTTGTCCCAGCCCTATGGATTAGTTTGTTTTGGTTGGAATCTCCCTCCACGCTGCAAAAAAAATTCGCTAATTCTGCCCAAATCACCTTCCGAAGCCGCCATCATCCCATCGCGCCGTGCTCCCAAATCTCTTTTCCCTCCAAAGTCCTCGATTCGGAGGGAGTTACAAGTTTCGCTGGTTTTAATTTTGAGAGAGTGAGAAATAGAGAGATCTTCTTCTTCTACTTCGCCACCATCGATAGATCCATGGCGATATAGAGAAACAGTCTCACAGTTCTCTCTCTCCTCTACCTCTTTCCTTAGCTGCCTCCTTTTCGCCGATCTTTGAATAAGTCGGCGATCTATCAGAGGGTGGATGATCCTCTCGTAGTCGCGACGAGATCCCGTGATTTCCCCATCGATCGGCGGCTTTTTGACGGGATCGGAACGATCCGAGGTGTTTTCTAAGCTGATTTGAAGAGGCCTCATGCGGATTCTAAACTCGGTAAGCTCTCCGATCTACTACACTATTTTTAATTTTTTAATTTTTTTGTTTACTAATTTGTTGTGCTTTTTTTTGGTTGTACATCACCTCGTCTTTGATTTTTCAGTGTCTTAGATCCGTTTGTTTCTCTTCATCTATCTCTTCATGTTTTTATACTCCTCGATTTTTTTTCCTATCGTAGAAAATTTGAGAATGTATCTCGCTTTGCCTTTTGCAAATGAAGCATAATATTTTCTAGTACTATACTACACGAAGCACTACAACTACTATTGCTACATGAAGCACTACAACTATCACTGCAACATGAAGCACTACATCTATGCTGCTGCTGCCACTACTACCTATTTGAAGAGTACAGAAAGCACTACATCATGCTGCTACTGCTACATGAAGCACTACAGTACTACTATCACCACCGCCACCTACATAAAGCACTATATTATGCTGCTGCTGCTGCTAACACTACTACCTACATGAAGCAGTACATGCTACTGCTGCTGCTGCACTTGAAGCAGCACACTACCACTACCACCACCACTACCACCACCTCCTGTGTGAGCCATTCATTATGCTGCTGCTGCTGCTACTATCACTACTATCTACATATACTACTACTGCTGAATTGCTGCAATTACTTCTTCACCTGCAAGAAAGTTCTTCATGTGTTTAGCACTATTTCTTTGGCGGTTGGGAATTACCATAACCTAAACTTACCACCGTGCACGCTTGTGTAATTGCTGCTAAACACACCCAAACTTCCCCTAAATTTTGCTAACAAATGGAATTGCAGTATGTTTTGTATGGGCGATTATCTTGATTTCTTTGACAACAATACTTTGTAGGGAGTACTGTTCCAAATTTACTGATGTTTTTGTGCTACTCTTTTAGTCGCTTCATGATATGCCTTTGTTGTTAGCTAGTCTCTTAGTCACTATTGATGGTTTGTTTGTTAAATTGCAATGTGTCGAACTGTTCGAAGAAATGCTTAGTTCTATTCGTTGTTATCTAGCCGAATATGCCAGAAAGTATATGATGACAGAAACTACTACTAAGGTAAGTTGTATGTTTGAGATTTTTTGTATATATATATATATATATATATATGAGAACTAAAGTGATTGCAGTTTTGGAATCGTGCTTCTCAGAGAAAGTTGCTATATGTTGTTTGATATTTTACAAATGAATCTAAAATCAGATTAATTAGCATCTGCATATATTTTTCCTTTTTTTATAGTATAATAAATACATGCATATGTGTTATAAACTTTGTTTAGTCTGTTCCTGCTACATCCAAGCAAAGTCTATCAGAGTCGTGGTTTTTTTTTTTTTTTTCGGTTTTCAGCCCTTATTTAAGTCAATTAAGCTCCACTTTGCTCCTACAATCAGTCTTGCTGTCTAGATTTTTAGTAAAGGATTTAGTTTTGTGGATGTAAGGGTTTTGGGTTTCAGTTTTGGGATTTAGTTTTGGATGGACTTTTGAAGCTTATATTCTCATTAGCTCAAGTTAATTTGTAGTTAATTACCATATAAATATATTTTGTGATGGCCGGTAATTTTTTGGTCCTTAGCAGTCTTGTTTGGCAAATTGTTTGCATCCCACGTGTGGCTTGTTTTAAAGATACAAAATGTCTGAGTTTTTGAAGAAAATGAGTAAGTTTTTGACTATCTAATTTGGTACAATGTGATATTTTAATATGACTCAACAGGATATATTATGTTTGTCATATTTTTAAATTGCCTACAAGGAAATTATATACTTTTTAAGGTTTTCCTAAGTTGGAAAATTGTGGCGAAGTACTTGAGCATGAAAATTGTTGCTCAAAGTAGTCCCTTTTCTATATTCTGTTTCTTTTGCTCTCTCTCTCTCTCTCTCTCTCTCTCTCTATTGCAATTTCTTCTAGATATCTTATCACTGCTAGGAGTTGGAAAAGGATTTGTCTGATCATGTTTACATGTTGAGGAAATTGGCAGTTATTCTTTTATTTAGCAGTAAGTGATGGAAATATGCATTAACTTGATCATAGTCTGGGTTTGATATACTTGTTTCGCTATTCCAAGGCCAAAACATGCAGATTGTGAATGAGAGATTAAGTAGTAATATGTCAAAAAGATTTTCATGCAACTGTTTGGGTTAGTTGATTGAGTGCATGCCATTGAAAATTAACTGAATATTAGTATTTAGTGGCAGTTCAAGTGATTCTGCTTCCATAAGAATTTAAAATTTCATACTTTAAAGCTTGATTGTTTATTGTTTATTTGTGTATGGAAATGAAATTGCAATTTCTTATAGAACACAAATTTGTTTGTGCAACTTTTATTGGTTAACTTCAAAACTTAATTTGAAATAAAATAGAAACAAAAATTTGCAAGCAGATTTTTTGGATCTCTTTTGTAGGTTCCTAGTTCCTTTCCCTCTCATCTCACTATAGATTGGTCTATGTTTACAGATTGGAATACGTTCCTTTCTCTATCTCTCTCACACACCAGGATTTATCGTCTACTTGAAATGTTTACTGTTTTTTTTTTTTCGTTAATATTTGTGGGTTTATGTTCATGTGTTAAAGTACTGTTTATTTTCTTTCAAAAAACTATGGAGAAATCTGTTAGTTTCTACCTCTCTCTCTCTAAACTTTCCACCACTATGGGTTGAAAGAAGCTTTATTTGCAGGTTGAAGAATTTCAGTTTGTATCTTGGGGTTATTGTTTGATTTGTCGTGAGCATAAAGACACCAATGGATAGTATTGATTACGCTTTTGGAGAAAATTTTTTCTACCACAACTTCTGGATTTCCATAGCGATAATCTGTAAGTTTACATTTGTTTTTATCACTAA
>CM054940.1:25484956-25512456 GCA_029168755.2 Tillandsia fasciculata
AGCTGCGCTGATCCAACGCGGCCGCACCGGGCCGGGCCGCGCCAAGCCGCCATCGGGCATGTCATAAAGAAGGGCCGGGCCTTGCCTGTTATATCTTCTGGCGGCGTCGGGCCAGGCCTAACCGTGCATTAAAAAAGGCCTGCATGGGCTCCGCAAGGCCCGTATCATCCGGGCGGAGCCGCGCCGCGCCGAGCGGAGCCGAGCCGTGCCGAGAGGAGCCGAGGGGAGCCGAGCTGAGCCGAGCCGCGATGAGATGCTCCGATCCTCGCTGAGCCTCTCCTAGACGCGCCGAGCGGGTCTAGCCGCGCCTAAAAGAAGGCCCACATGGGCACCGCTTGGTCCGGCTCAGCCCATATCAGCCCATCTCACCCAAAATTTTCTTTATTTTTTTTTTTTAATATTTTGTTATTATTCGAATTTGAATTTAAAATATTCAAAATTTAAATAATTCAATAGTATTTTTTTGATAAAATTTAATAGTATTTCTTTGTGCCTTAATAATTGTATTAATCTAGACATTAGAAAGTAATGAAGATATAGATGGTAAATTAAAAATTTTAAATTATAGGTATCGTAATTTATATTTACCTAATTGTTGATAAAGATTAAATATTTTTGTGTATTTTTTAAATTCAGATCAAAATTTAAGTATGCGTTTTAAAAGAAATATATCAAAATTTTAATTCATAATTAATTCAAAAAATAAAATTTATTTTTCATTCAGTTTAATTAAAAATTTAAATTGTTAATTCAAATTTGTTATCGAAAATAAAATTTAATTCACAATTTAAACTCAAATTTTAACTTTAATTTAAAATTTCATAAATTTTGATTTTAATTATACAAGATTAAACTCAAATTTTAACTTGTTAATAGTTAGAAAAAAAATATATCCAATTTAAATATTTGGATTTAAATTAAAATATGAGTTTAAATTATGAGCTAAATATAGTTTTGGATATTAAATTTGAATTAACAATTAACAAATTTTGGTTAAAGTGGTTTAAAATTAAATTTGAAATTATATTTAAATTTATTTTATAAAAAAATTAAAAACTAAAATCTAAAGAGAATGGAGACCAAACTGGATATGCAGTATAAATAAAATGGGCCTAACCGGGCCAGCCTAGGATATTATACATTTGTCCTTTAAAATTGTTTTCCATCTCAGGCCATCTCAGCCCAAATTTTATTTATTTTTTTTTAAATAAATATTTTGTTATTATTCGAATTTTAATTTAAAATATTCAATATTTAAATAATTCAATAGTATTTTTTTGATAAAATTTTATAGTATTTCCTTGTGCCTTAATCTAGACAATTAGAAAGTAATGAAGATATAGACGGTAAATTAAAAAATTTAAATTGTAGGTATCGTAATTTATATTTTCCTAATTGTTGATAAAGATTAAATATTTTTGTGTATTTTTTAAATTCAGATCAAAATTTAAGTATGTGTTTTAAAAGAAATATATCAAAATTTTAATTCATACTTAATTCAAAAAATAAAATTTATTTTTCATTCAGTTTAATTAAAAATTTAAATTGTTAATTCAAATTTGTTATCGAAAATAAAATTTAATTCACAATTTAAACTCAAATTTTAACTTTAATTTAAAATTTCATAAATTTTAATTTTAATTATACAAGATTAAACTCAAATTTTAACTTTTTAATAGTTAGAAAAAAAATATATCCAATTTAAATATTTGGATTTGAATTACAAATTTAGGGTTTATTATTTCAAATTTTAATTAAAATTTTTTTAAAAAAATTAAATTTAATGAAAAAGTAAATTGAATTACAAATTTTTAAAAATAATTAAACTGAAAGAATAGGTAAATTTTATTTTGGATATAAAATTTAAATTTAAAATAATAAAAAAAAGTACAGTAAAATTAAATATAAAATTTTGAATTAATTGGGAATTCATATGTTGATGCATTTGTTTTAAAGTCTATACTTAAATTTTGGATTCATCCGAATTTTGGAAAAAAAAATAAAATATTCAATATATATTAAAAAAATTTGAATTATATAGTTATTGCCCTTAACAGTCATTACAATTTTAATTAAAATATAATATATATTTTCTAATGAAATAAAGTAAATAAATTTTCCTTTTGAAAAAATCAAATTGTATTCTAATTTTTTTAAAAGTGTTTTATGGTTTAGAGTTTAGGCTTTAAGATATTAAATTTCAATTAAATTTTTTTAATAAATAATTAAATTAGATGAAAGGTAAATTTTAATTTTTTAATTAAATGGGAACTCAAATTTTGATACAATTAATTTTATTTGAATAAGTTTTAAATTTTATTTTTTACTTAAATCCAAACTAATTTTTTAAGGTTTGGTTCACCCTACCCATACTTAAAAGAATTTGGTTCAATTTAAACCGGTATTGGACCTGATTTGAACCGATAGCGGGCCGGATTTGGACTCGAATTGGACAAGGATTAAACCAAGAAGGAGTCTCGGGACGAGCAGGGATTGTAGCGGGCCAAACCGGGATGGGAATTTTGCAGGGATTATTTAGAATTTCATGTGATTCAAAAAAATTTTAATTGTGAATTTTAAATTTTTGCATATAAATAAATTAAATTTTAAAATTTTGATTATTTTTAACCATAATATTTTTTTTAATAACAGTTAGAAAAAAAAATGGAATTCTTTAATATTTTTAAAGATAACACTTTTTAAAACAACATATCTATTTTTAAATCAACTTATTCATCAAACATAATTTTAAATTATTTTAGTATTTTATTTTTGTATAATTTTTTATTTTATTTTGAATTTTACGTGGTTTCAAATTATAAATTTTATTTTTTTGTATATAAATAAGTGAAAATTCTGAAAAATCAAAATAAAAGAATTTGGTTCAATTTAAACCGGTATTGGACCTGATTTGGACTGAAATTGGACAAGGATCAAACCAAGAAAGAGTCTTGGTACGAGCAGGGATGGTAGCGGGCCAAACCGGGATGGGGATTTTGCAGGAATCGGAGCCATTTAGGCCCGTGATAATATAGTTTACTATATATCAATCAAGAATCATTTATTTTTTGTTTACATAATAAATTTGAATTAAAAATTTTTAAAAATATTTAAATTATACGAAATTTTAATTTTAATTTTTTTATCGAATAGAAATTCAAATGTTGATATATTTATTTTAAAAATGCATACTTACATTTTGAATTCATTCGAATTAGTGAAAAATAAAAAACTAATTAATATGTAATTAAAAAAATATATGAAATTATATCAAATTTAAAAACATAAAATCATATCTTAATTTATTTATATAATTTAAACTAAAATTTATACTTTTTAATTAAAAATTTTAGTTTAAATTGTGAGCTAAATATAGTTTGAAATATTAAATTTGAATTAACAATTAACAAATTTTAATTAAAGTTGATTAAAATAAAATTATGAACTATATTTAAATTGTTGAATAGAAATTATGATATAAATTTGATTTTGAATTTATTATTTGAATCTAAACAATTGTCCATTTGACATATCTATTTTTAAATCTACTTATTCATCAAACATAATTTTAATTTTTTTTGTATTTTATTTTTGTATATATTTTTATTTTTTATAGAATTTCACGTGACTCAAAAACTTTTAAATTATAAATTATAATTTGTTGTATATAAAAAATAATTTAAAATGTTTAAAATCCAAAATAAAAGAATTTGGTTCAATTTCAACCGGACCGGATTTGGACCGGAGTTGGACCGGTATTGAACCGGAATTGGGCCGAACTTGGACCGGAATGGAAACACGAAGGAATCTTGGTCCGAGCAGATATTGGAGGGGGCCGGGATCGAAGCGGGCCAAACTGGGAGTGGGATCTTGCTGCTATTGGGCCTGCCATTAATCGGACCCATTTAGGCCCGTGAAAATTAGTTTACTGTATACCATTCATTTATTTATTTTTTGAATAATAAATTTGAATTAAAAAATTTTAAAAATATTTAAATTTGAGAAAAATTAAATTTTAATTTTTTAATTGAATGGGAATTCAAATTTCGATACATTTATTTTAAAAACGATTTCTTACCTTTTGGATTCATACGGAAAAAAAATAAAATAAAATTAATATGTAATTAAAAAGTTATACGAAATATATGTAAGAAAAATATATGAAATTATATCTTAAATTATCTATATAATTTAAATTAAATTTATACTTTTTAAATTAAAATTTGAGTTTAAATTGCGAGCTAAATATTGTTTTGGATATTAAATTTGAATTAACAATTAACAAATTTTGATTAAAGTGGTTTAAAATTAAATTTGAATTTATATTTAAATTTATGAATAAAAATTTAGTTTTGAACTTGCTATTTGATTTTAAACACTTGTTGTTTTGATATATCTATTTTTAAATCATTTTATTCATCAAATGTATTTTTTTTTTATATTTGTAGTTTATTTTTGTATATTTTTATATATATTTGTTTTTTTTTGTTGTATTTTTTAAACACTTGTAAATTTTTTATTTTATTTTATTTTATTTGATAGTGAATTTTAAATTTTTGGATATAAATAATTAAAATTTTAAAATTTTGATTATTTTTAACCATAAAATTTTGTTTAGTAACAGTTAGAAAAAATTTTGAATTCTTTTATATTTTTAAATATAAAATTTTATAAAACAAAAAATAAAAGTGTTTAATATGTATTTAACAAAATAACAAAATAATTAATATGTATTTTTAAAAATAGATGAATTTATATCTAATTTAAAAATATATAAAATATATCATAATTTATTTATATAATTTTTAAACTATAATTTTAGGTTAAATTGTGAGCTAAATATAGTTTGGGATATTAAATTTGAGTTAACAATTAACAAATTTTAATTAAAGCGGACTAAATTTAAATTATAAACTATATTTAAATTTATGAATAAAAATTAAAATATAAATTTTATTTCGAATTTAATATTCAAATCTAAACAATTGTCGATTTGATATATCTATTTTTAAATCAACTTATTCAACAAGCATAATTTTTAATTATTTTAGTATTTTACTATTATATAATTTTTTATTTTATTTAGAATTTTATGTGACTAAAATTTTTTCAAATTATAAATTTTAACTTTTTGTATATAAATAAATGAAAATTTTGAAAACTCAAAATAAAAGAATTCGGTTCAATGTAAACCGGGATTGGACCTGACTTGTAATGGACCGATATCCGGCCGGGAACGAATTGGACCCATTTAGGCCCGAGAAAATGTAGTTTGCTATACATCAACCAAGAATCACTTATCGGGCCGGGCAGGAATTGGACCGGAATCGAACCATGAAGGAGTCTCCGTCCGAACAGGGATTCGAGCGGGCCTAAGCGGGATGGGGATCTTGCAGCTATCGGTGTGATGACCCGGATCTCCGCAGAGCTGCTACAGTGCTTTGGGGTGGCTGTTGGAGGCCTACATGGTGTGTTGGAGGTGTTTGGGGCATAATTGGGCACAAGAGTTGGACTTCGGGCCCAAATGGATCATGCGAGTGATCAGAGGACCCCGTGGAGGGTTTATAGGTGGTTTCGCGCGAATCGGATATTAAATTTGGGCTCCGCGCGAAAGTCGGGCTAAGAATACACTTCCGGGAGCCTTCGGCAATTTTTAGAGTTGGAATTTGGCGAAACGGACGTCAAATTCGGATTCAGCGCGCGAAAACGGTCAAAATGGACTACCCACTTGATGTTTGGAGCTAGGGTTTACTGTTCACCGCCGGAACAGTGATTCCGGCGATCGCCGCTGCGGCAGCGGCGGCGGTGGGCAGGGCGGAGAGGGCGGCGGGGCCTCGGGAGGCAGGGTTTTTTTAGCGCGGCGGCGGGCAGCGCGCCACGCCGGGGCAGGGCGCGGGCAGGCGCGCGGTCCACGCGCCGGCGTGCACCAGAGCGGGGTGCCACGTGGCGGGTTCCTATTGCATGGTTCACAGGTCGCGGTCCACGGAGCATTGCGGGTGTACGGTGGACCGGAGGTGGACACGTGGCATCTTTTATTGGTTCGGTTCATGTAGTCGGGGCACCGGGTGCAGCGAGTGAAAGGGTTGACACGTGGCGCGCGGGGATTGGGCGCGCCACTGTGCGCGGCAGCGCGCGGCGGTGCGCGGTGTACGGTGCACGGAGAGGGACACGTGGCAGATGTTTAGTGGTTCGGTGTTTGGGATTTCTGTGCACCAGGTTCAGCGGTATTTGGACTGGACACGTGGCGCGCGGGGATTGGGAGCGTCACTGTGCGCGTACGGGGCGGCAGGGGCAGGCCGGCGTGCAGGCGGCGGGCGGGCGTGGCAGCGGGCCGGCGCGGGCGTGGCGGCCACGGCGCCGACGTGGCGCACGCGTGCGCCACGTGGCGGCAGCCTATTGGCCAGCGCCAATGGCTCCGTTGACCAGAGGAGCGCCACGCGGCGCGAGGAGGTTGGACATATTCGCTGTTCGTGTTTGGAGACACGTGTCGCGCATTGGGCCGGGTCGGACGCCCAGCGGTCCGGCCAGGATCCGCTGTGCGGGAGCGGATCGTGGGCCGGGCCGTGGGCCTTTACTGTGTGGGCCACGTGGCGGGCCGTGGTGGTTTCGGGCCTGCACAGTAACGGGCCGGGCCCGTTACTGTAGCAGCCCGGAAATTTTCGGGCGCCCGAAACCCGGGGACCCATTGGTCATTTTCGGATTTGTTTCTTTTGGCCTATAAATACCCCCTCCTCTCCCTCTTTCTCACCTTTTTCCGAGCTTTAGAGAGGGAATGAGAGGGAGAGATCTTTATGAAAGTTGTTCCCCTTGGTGCCCTTGATCTCCTGGTGGATTCTCAGAATGTCTGGAAGCTCGGCAACGGCGATAACATTTTTACAGTTCGCCTCGGTTTTCCCCCATTTCGGCCCATTACCGTCGCAGATTATTCAAAAATTCACTGTGAGCAAACCAGGAGGAGTTTTTGGACGATTTCTTCGACAGCGTGTTCCTAAGAGGTAAGGCTTCGATTTTTGTGTTGATCGCTTCGCTCCGTTTCGCACTTTTGGCACGTTTCCCGAGGCATCTTTGACCCCCATTTTTCTGTGGTGGATTTTGGACAGCACCAACTTGCCAATTTTATATCTCAGCCTAGGAACATCGGATCGAGGCGATTCAAGAGTCGATTTTGATCTACTCGTCGCGAGGAACACAGTGGTGATTTTTCTGGGATTTTAGGAAATTGTTTCGAAGGTGAAAATTACTGTTTTCTCAGTGTACAGTGTGCAGTTTTTCTTCACAGTTTGATGTTTGGATTACCACCTTGCCGAATTTATAACTTGACTTACCGAACTCGGATTTGGGCGTGCAAGGTACCGTTTCGAAGCTATCGATGCGAGGATCGCTGTGATATTTTTATGGCATTTTTCTGGGCACTTTCTGCAGGTGATAATTTAACAGTTTCGGGACTGTTGTTGTATGGATTAATTAAAGCGATATTTGGGAGCCTAAGTGTGTTTAGTGGATTTTGTGTTGTGCCAGGAGTGTTTCGGGTGTACTGTTCTTGTTGGAGCGCAGGATTGGAGTTTTTGGTATTTTCAGCTGTACGGACCCGGACAGTTAGCGCTTCAGGTGGGTGGTTGTTGCATGCCTCTACACCTGGCTTACTTACTAAGTTTATTAGAAAACCCCACTTTTGAGCATGTTGGTTGAATATTATGCATGATTGCCTGATATAAATGTGAGCCTATCATCTGAGATTAATTCTGTGAATATAGCATGTTGGGGGCATTATGGGAATAACATTTCTGTTGGAACATGATCATTGGAATAATTTAATAAGTGATGATTAACATGCCACATTAGCACCTAGATTTGTATGAAAGTGGATTAAATGGGTTAATTGTGGGGACATAGTGACATATCTATGTGCGGGTGCCACTTTGAGATTCATTATGGATCAGGGATTATACATGTGTAGTTGACTGATGATTTTAGCCTGATGGTTATATTTATGTGGATATATATTAATTGTTACACATGTAGAACTGTATGTGACTTTCTCTCTCTTTTACATTGCATGAGGACTTTTGCATGCTTATTTGGACATCTAGATAGGCCACTATTTTATTGCTACACTATCATGTTGGGATTTGACTTAGGAGAAACCATGATTGCTTTCTTTCTCCTTTTTATTTGGACTTTTGAGTCATGTTGCTCGGGTTCGAGCAGAGGTTTGGGATAGTGTAGCTGGGACCAGAGATAGGGTGTACTTGATGTTGGATTATGGGTTATTGCGGCAACCGCGGACAGTAGGCGGTTGACCAGATCTTGATTATTTCACCCAATTGTGGGTTGGGGGTTATTGCGGTGACCGCGGACTTTGGGCGGTTGACCGGATGTTTACTATTGCATCAGATTGGGTATTAGATTTCTCTAGTGGATGGTATTTCCCACTTTTGAGTATTATTGTATCAGATCGGGGTTTCATTAGTGGACGGAGTTTCCCACTTTGATCATAGTCATGATCCAGTCCTGCTATTGTGAGATATTGGTTACAGAGATGCTTGATACAGTGATACTTTACTCGTGTGGGTCGCTCCCCTCGAGTGCCACTCCGGAGTAGGCTTTAGACCGTGTTGGGTTCCGGTCAGACCGTGTTGGGTTCCGGTCATTTGGACAGTGGAGATACTGAGTTCTTGAGCTCGACAGCAGAGCAGGCAGTACCAGTTTTTACTGGTGGCACTAGATTGGGTCTATTTAGCCAGATGTTGTTTCCTGGTGCATTCATACCGTCATTTCCTTCGGTATTGCATTTAGAGGCATACTTGTGGTGGTTTTCCCTTTTATTCAGTAGTTCTGTTTACAGCTTTACCCCTTGCCCTTTTCTTGCCTCTAGTAGACTTAGTGGGTACGCCGGAGCTTGAGGCTTTACCCACAGGGGGAGGCTACTGGTTTACTAGTGGTTCTCACCCCCCACTGTTGTTTCCTCTTCTTTTCTCCCCCCTGTTTTGCAGAGTCCTCATTGGAGTTGCTGATCTTCGGTCGTTGTTCGGGGCGAGGGAGTCACGAGCTAGATCGTTACCACCCGAGGAGTGTAGCTGTATCCCCTGGTTGGAGATTCCTCGTAGCTGTTGGCTGGTTTTACTGTTTTATCTGGAGGAGAGAGATCTTTTGTATTTGGAGAGACTGATGTACTATAGTTTTAGTTTATCTCCTTTTATAGTTGAGAGATGCTGTACTGAGGATATTGTATGATGATTATCTATATTTGAGGAAATGGATATTGTACTTCATTTCATATTGTACAGTGATTTGATTTTATTTTACAGCATTTTATTTCAGCTCTGATATTTGTGTAGCTATAGTACTATCTTTTGCAGGTTAGACGCTTCGCCTATGCGGGTTTTGGCATAGGTGGCGGATCTGTTGGCGAGCCCGGGTCGCAGTTTCGACCCCGGGGCGTGACAATCGGGCAAGGCAGTAATGGGACCCACTTAGGACCGTGAAAATGTAGTTTACTATATATTGTTTTTTTTTTTTTTCTACATAATAAATTTGAATTAAAAATTTTTTAAAATTTTTAAATTATAGGAGATTTTAATTTTAATTTTTTAATCCAATAAAAATTCAAATTTTGAAATATTTATTTTAAAAACGATATTTAATTAAAGTGGATTAAATTTAAATTATAAACTATATTTAAATTTATGGATAAAAATTGAAATAAAAATTTAATTTCAAATCTATTATTTAAATCTAAATAATTGTCAATTTGACATATGTGTTTTTAATTCAACTTATTCATCAAACTTAATTTTCAATTATTTTAGTATTTTATTTTTGTATATTTTTTATTTTATTTAGAATTTTTCGTGGCTCAAAAGTTTTCAAATTATAAATTTTATTTTTGCGTATGTAAATAAGTGAAAATTCTGAAAAAGAAATTTTAATTAAAGTGTATTAAAATTAAATTATAAACTATATTTTAATTTTTGAATAGAAATTATGATATAAATTTGATTTGAATTTATCATTTTAATCTAAATAATTGTCGATTCGACAAATCTATTTTTAAATCTACTTATTCATCAAACATAATTTTATTATTATTTTTTATTTTATTTTGTATATATATATATATATATATATATATATATATATATATATATATATATATATATATATATATATATATATATATATATATTTTAGAATTTCACGCAACTCAAAAGTTTTTAAATTATAAATTACAATTTGTTGTATATAAATAATTTAAAATGTTTAAAATTCAAAATAAATAATTTGGTTCAATTTTAACCGGGATCGGACCGGATTTGGACTGGAATCGGACCGGATTTGTACCGGATTTAGACCGGTATTGAACCAGAATTGGACCGGGCTTGGACCGGAATCTAAACATGAAGAAATCTTGGTCCGAGCAGATATTGGAGCGGGACGGGATCGAAGCGGGCCAAATTGGGATTGGGATCTTGCTGCTATCGAGCCTGCCAGGAATCGGACCCATTTAGGCCCTTGAAAATTAGTTTACTGTATATTATTCATTTTTTATTTTTTTTAATAATAAATTTGAATTAAATTTTTTAAAAAATATTTAAATTTCAGAAAAATTAAATTTTAATTTTTTAATTGAATGGGAATTCAAATTTCGATACATTTAGTTTAAAATCGATTTCTTATCTTTTGGATTCATACGGAAAATGAAAAAAAATAATTAATAGGAGAAGAAGATTATGACTAAGAGAAGAGATCTCCATATCTTCATATTTTTTAAGATGAGAAAAAATTTATAAACCAAAGCCTCAGCCCAGTAGTTTTTTATGCTTACACCCTACTACTCTCCATAATTTAGAGCTGACTTACCTTCACCCGCATATACTTCCTTTGACAAGGGCCGGGCCTACCTTGATTTGATTCAATACTTATACATTCCCATCCGGCCCTGCTCAAAAACCTCAAACGGACTTTGTATTTGTAGGCTCTCATTCCGTCGGCCCAGAAATCTGGTCCGCAATTCAGGTTCAATTTCCGAATAGTAGATGGTGGGACAGAATAACCTACAAAGTCCAAAGCTAAAATCGGCCTATTAACTACCCCAGGGCCATTCGAGATATATCCGGGCCATGGGGCGGATATTATCATAGTAGGACATACAATCTTTTTAAAATTTTTGCCATTAGAGCCCACGATAATTATAAAATGACTTATATATATTTTCTTATATCGTATATGAAATATTCTATCTGATTCGGTTGATGTATCTGGATTAATACTTAACTGAATTTTCCTTTTAGGTCATTATTCTATTCGAAAACATCAAATCATTATATTATCAGTCATACTTAAACTTTATTATGCTCGATTATAAACAATATATTTTATTCTGACACTCATTAAAAATTAATCTAATGTATGAAATCGTTTTTCAAAATCACCTTAGATGCATGTAGGTTTTGCTTCAAATTCTATGGGTGATATATTATGTGGTGTGAAAAGTGCTGAAGAAAAAATTTCATAAATTTTCTTTTCATTCCGATAAAAATTTCATATTGACAGATAAAAACACATTGATAGCATATTTTCTCTGTGTTAAGACCACACTAAAACACATAAATGAAGGTTGGATAAAATATATTGTCGTACGTGCATAGTCCATGGACCACAAAAATTGCATTAAGGTGCTTTACATGAAAGACTGGAAATCTATGTTCCTTTACGGCATAATGGACTGAGCAATCGATATGCGGGGCCGGGCCTAGTAGTTTGCTTTCTGTTGGGCCAAGACAAAGTGGCCTAAAAAGAATAAGTTGCAAAGGCCAAGCCCGTCCTGCAAGTGGTTGAATTGGCCCGTCGGCCTTCGATGAGAATTTACCCCCCTTTAACCCCCCCCCCCCCCCCCCCCCCCTTTTTTTTTTTTTTTTTTTGGGTCGGGCCTTTTTCCAAGATCAACTCATATATACAGCAGCCTGGTCCAAAGAGCCTATTATTGACGAGTATGTTGCATCATGCGGTCACCTTTTCATCAGGATTGCATTCGTTATTTTTTATTCAAAATTTTTGTCTGATGCGAAAAATTTAAAATTGAAATACAATAAATTAGCAGATCATGATTATTTTATCATGCTTTAGGCGGGTGTTCGGCCCATTTTGCTGTAGTGGGCCTGTGAGTAGAATCAGGCCGACGTTCCATTGGTCAGGGCGGATCCAGTAGTTTTGGATGGGCTTTGTCCCAGCCCGTTGGATTAGTTTGTTTTGGTTGGAATCTCCCTCCACGCTGCAAAAAATTCGCTAATTCTGCCCAAATCACCTTCCGAAGCCGCCATCATCCCATCGCGCCGTGCTCCCAAATCTCTTTTCCCTCCAAAGTCCTCGATTCGGAGGGAGTTACAAGTTTCGCTGGTTTTAATTTTGAGAGAGTGAGAAATAGAGAGATCTTCTTCTTCTACTTCGCCACCATCGATAGATCCATGGCGATATAGAGAAACAGTCTCACAGTCCTAAACCCGATCTTCGAATAAGTCGGCGATCTATCAGAGGGTGGACGATCCTCTCGTAGTCGCGACGAGATCCCGTGATTTCCCCATCGATCGGCGGCTTTTTGACGGGATCGGAACGATCGGAGGTGTTTTCTAAGCTGATTTGAAGAGGCCTCATGCGGATTCTAAACTCGGTAAGCTCTCCGATCTACTACACTATTTTTTATTTTTTATTTTTTTGTTTACTAATTTGTTGTGCTTTTTTTTGGTTGTACATCACCTCGTCTTTGATTTTTCAGTGTCTTAGATCCGTTTGTTTCTCTTCATCTCTTCATGTTTTTATACTCCTCGATTTTTTTTCCTATCGTAGAAAATTTGAGAATGTATCTCGCTTTGCCTTTTGCAAATGAAGCATAATATTTTCTAGTACTATACTACACGAAGCACTACAACTACTATTGCTACATGAAGCACTACAACTATCACTGCAACATGAAGCACTACATCTATGCTGCTGCTGCCACTACTACCTATTTGAAGAGTACAGAAAGCACTACATCATGCTGCTACTGCTACATGAAGCACTACAGTACTACTATCACCACCGCCACCTACATAAAGCACTATATTATGCTGCAGCTGCTGCTAACACTACTACCTACATGAAGCAGTACATGCTACTGCTGCTGCTGCACTTGAAGCAGCACACTACCACTACCACCACCACCACCACCACCTCCTGTGTGAGCCATTCATTATGCTGCTGCTGCTGCTACTATCACTACTATCTACATATACTACTACTGCTGAATTGCTGCAATTCCTTCTTCACCTGCAAGAAAGTTCTTCATGTGTTTAGCACTAGTGCTTTGGCGGTTGGGAATTACCATAACCTAAACTTACCACCGTGCACGCTTGTGTAATTGCTGCTAAACACACACAAACTTCCCCTAAATTTTGCTAACAAATGGAATTGCAGTATGTTTTGTATGGGCGATTCTCTTGATTTCTTTGACAACAATACTTTGTAGGGAGTACTGTTCCAAATTTACTGATGTTTTTGTGCTACTCTTTTAGTCGCTTCATGATATGCCTTTGTTGTTAGCTAGTCTCTTAGTCACTATTGATGGTTTGTTTGTTAAATTGCAGTGTGTCGAACTGTTCGAAGAAATGCTTAGTTCTATTCGTTGTTATCTAGCCGAATATGCAAGAAAGTATATGATGACAGAAACTACTACTAAGGTAAGTTGTATGTTTGAGATTTTTTGTATATATATATATATATATATATATATATATATATATATATATATATGAGAACTAAAGTGATTGCAGTTTTGGAATCGTGCTTCTCAGAGAAAGTTGCTATATGTTGTTTGATATTTTACAAATGAATCTAAAATCAAATTAATTAGCATCTGCATATATTTTTTCTTTTTTATAATATAATAAATACATGCATATGTGTTATAAACTTTGTTTAGTCTGTTCCTGCTACATCCAAGCAAAGTCTATCAGAGTCGTGGTTTTTTTTTTTTTTTTTCGGTTTTCAGCCCTTATTTAAGTCAATTAAGCTCCACTTTGCTCCTACAATCAGTCTTGCTGTCTAGATTTTTAGTAAAGGATTTAGTTTTGTGGATGTAAGGGTTTTGGGTTTCAGTTTTGGGATTTAGTTTTGGATGGACTTTTGAAGCTTATATTCTCATTAGCTCAAGTTAATTTGTAGTTAATTACCATATAAATATATTTTGTGATGGCCGGTAATTTTTTGGTCCTTAGCAGTCTTGTTTGGCAAATTGTTTGCATCCCACATGTGGCTTGTTTTAAAGATACAAAATGTCTGAGTTTTTGAAGAAAATGAGTAAGTTTTTGACTATCTAATTTGGTACAATGTGATATTTTAATATGACTCAACAGGATATATTATGTTTGTCATATTTTTAAATTGCCTACAAGGAAATTATATACTTTTTAAGGTTTTCCTAAGTTGGAAAATTGTGGCGAAGTACTTGAGCATGAAAATTGTTGCTCAAAGTAGTCCCTTTTCTATATCCTTGATAGGTTCAATCTGTTGTTTTTGCTCTCTCTCTCTCTCTCTCTCTCTCTCTCTCTCTCTCTCTCTCTATTGCAATTTCTTCTAGATATCTTATCACTGCTAGGAGTTGGAAAAGGATTTGTCTGATCATGTTTACATGTTGAGGAATTTGGCAGTTATTCTTTTATTTAGCATTAAGTGATGGAAATATGCATTAACTTGATCATAGTCTGGGTTTGATATACTTATTTCGCTATTCCAAGGCCAAAACATGCAGATTGTGAATGAGAGATTAAGTAGTAATATGTCAAAAAGATTTTCATGTAACTGTTTGGGTTAGTTGATTGAGTGCATGCCATTGAAAATTAACTGAATATTAGTATTTAGTGGCAGTTCAAGTGATTCTGCTTCCATAAGAATTTAAAATTTCATACTTTAAAGCTTGATTGTTTATTTGTGTATGGAAATGAAATTGCAATTTCTTATAGAACACAAATTTGTTTGTGCAACTTTTATTGGTTAACTTCAAAACTTAATTTGAAATAAAATAGAAACAAAAATTTGCAAGCAGATTTTTTGGATCTCTTTTGTAGGTTCCTAGTTCCTTTCCCTCTCATCTCACTATAGATTGGTCTATGTTTACAGATTGGTCTACGTTCCTTTCTCTATCTCTCTCTCGCTCTCTATCTCTCTCTCACACACACACACACACACACACACACACACACACACACACACAGGATTTATCGTCTACTGGAAATGTTTACTGTTTTTTTTTTTTCGTTAATATTTGTGGGTTTATGTTCATGTGTTAAAGTACTGTTTATTTTCTTTCAAAAAACTATGGAGAAATCTGTTAGTTTCTACCTCTCTCTCTCTCTAAACTTTCCACCACTATGGGTTGAAAGAAGCTTTATTTGCAGGTTGAAGAATTTCAGTTTGTATCTTGGGGTTATTGTTTGATTTGTCGTGAGCATAAAGACACCAATGGATAGTATTGATTACGCTTTTGGAGAAAATTTTTTCTACCACAACTTCTGGATTTCCATAGCGATAATCTGTAAGTTTACATTTGTTTTTATCACTAAAACTTGTTAGATTTCTTAATAACAATTGCTTTTAGGTTTAGTTGTTTGAACAATCTAAGGATGTCTGATTATGAATAAGAAACTAACAAATGCTGATTTATTGATTAAAAGGATTTGTATATTGTGTTATTACTTGATTGCCTGTTTGTCATTGAAACATTAACTATATTGGATTAGCACTGCAATTTGATTAGCATTCTGCATCTTTTAATCTTTTTTTTTTGGTGCAATCTTCTTAAAAATTAGAATGTATACATTCTTTCAAGATTTTAACAATCAAAATTGTAATAACTTTAACAATACAAGTTAATTTGTGACATTTTTACCATAATTTGAATATTGATGAACACAATGAAAATAAAATTTTGGAAGGGACTTTGTGGATCTCTTTCTTAGTTGCTCCTCTTCTCTCTTCTCTTCTCTCAACTAGAGGCATAGGTTGGTCTGGATTTTCAGGTTCTCTTTCATTTATATTTCACTGAACTACGGTTTAGGTTTGTGGTTTTGGCTCAATTATTTCTTAATTGCATATGCAAACAAAATTTTAATAACTTAAACAATTCAAGTTGGTTATGAAGATTGTATTGCTAGAAAGCAAAGCAAACTTGAATAATTAGAAATCCGTAGTAGAAACTGGTCTTGCAAGGAGATATTGCGGATCTATTTTGTAGCTTATTATTTCTCGGCCCTCTCCTCTCAACTAGAGGTCAAAGGTTGGTTTAGAATTGCAGATTCTCAACTTTCTTCTCCAACTCTCCCAACTAGATTCTGTGGTTTAGGATCTAGGGACTAGAATAGGAAAGTTGTAGTTGCACCAAAGGTAGCACTAGGTTTTATGGTCTATGGTTCAACATAGTTTGGGCTACATTGGGCTACTCCTTTCAAGTTGATGAAGTTTCTAAAATGTCAAGCATACATTAATCTTTAAAAACTAGTGATGTACAAAGATACAGTGTCTTTGAAAGTGATGCTTGCTGGATATACCTTGCATGGAGAGTGCGATTTCATTGTTTTCACAGGTTAAAGATAGTGGCATAGAGGTTGATGCATTGACCTATCTTGGAGCCTTATCAGCTTGCAGACAGAAAGGGCTAGTTACAGAATGGAAGAGGATATTTGAATATATGAGAGAGAGATTGGGGACGTCGAGAAATATTGAAAGTTAAAACAAAATTTTATAAAATTTGATACTTGTACTTGATTTAAATAATGTATAGTTTTGCCGGGTGCCGTACATTTTTATCTATTTTAATTTTAAAATTTTTTTATTTTAAAAGATATTCATTTTAATCATTCGTATTTAAATTATATAAGATTATATTCATATTTTTAATAAATTTAAATTTAGAAATTTGAATAAAAAAATTCATCTTCTATATTTTATTAAAATATATAAATTATATCTTAATTTAAATTTACAGTACTATTGATATATAATGAATATTTTGATATATTTTTTGAATTGAGAAAAATAAATAAAATATAAGTATATATTTTAAAATAAATGTATCAAAAATTTAATTCATATTTAATTTAAAAACTAAAATCAAATTTTCATCCAATTTAATTATTATTTTTAATTGTTAAATAATTAATACAAATATAATATAAAAAATATAATGTATTTCGCAATAATCCAAGCTAACCGCGTCGTCCCCGCGTCCTCTCCGCGTCCGCGCCGCGTCCTCTCCGCGTCCTCGCCGCTTCCTCTCCGCGTCCTCGCCGCGTCCAAGCCGCGGAGCCGCCGCGTCCTCGCCGCGTCCAAGCCGCGTCCCCTCCGCGTCCTCGCCGCGTCCCCTCCGCGTCCTCGCCGCGTCCCCTCCGCGTCCAAGCCGCGTCGTCGCCGCGTCCTCTCCGCGTCGTCGCCGCGTCCTCTCCGCGTCCTCGCCGCGGAGCCGCCGCGTCCAAGTCGCGTCCTCTCCGCGTCGTCGCCGCGTCGTCGCCGCGTCCAAGCCGCGTCCTCTCCGCGTCCTCGCCGCGTCCAAGCCGCGTCCTCGCCGCGTCCAAGCCGCGGAGCCGCCGCGTCCTCGCCGCGTCCTCGCCGCGTCCTCTCCGCGTCGTCGCCGCGTCCTCGCCGCGTCCAAGCCGCGTCTATGCTGCGGAGCCGCGTGACGAGCCGCTGCCGGAGCCGCAAGTGCCGGGACGCGGTGCTGGTAGGGCCGCGCCGCCAGCAGGGCTGCCCCGCCCGCCGGCCCATGGCAGGGCAGTTGTCCCGGGCCAGGCCGGGCCGTAAAGACTTCGCAAGGCCGGGCCAGGCAACATAGATTACGACGGGCCGAGACAGGCCGCAGAGACTGACCTGGCCAGGCCAGGCCGCCCAGACTGCCCCGGGCCGGGCCGTCAGCTCTCACAGGTAAGGGCCTAAAATGCTTGCTCCAGCTGGGGTGGGCCGGGCCGAGACAAGCCTTAGGGCTTTTATGGATTTTTTTTAGGGTGTAGGGTTTTAGGGTTTAGGGTTTAGGGGTTAAGCTTAAATGCTTAATACAAGATTATATAATTTTAAATTAAATCATATAAGATTAAATTCATAAATTTGAATTAAAAAAAAATCATTTGTTATATTTTATTAAAATATATTAGGGTTTAGGGTTTTAGGGTTTAGGGTTTAGGGTTTAGGGTTTAGGGTTTTTTTAGGGTTTAGGGTTTTTAGGGTTTAGGGTTTAGGGTTTAGGGTTTAGGGTTTAGGGTTTAGGGTTTAGGGTTTAGGGTTTAGGGTTTAGGGTTTAGGGTTTAGGGTTTAGGGTTTAGGGTTTAGGGTTTAGGGTTAGGGTTTAGGGTTTTAGGGTTTAGGGTTTAGGGTTTAGGGTTTAGGGTTTAGGGTTTAGGGTTTAGGGTTTAGGGTTTAGGGTTTAGGGTTTAGGGTTTAGGGTTTAGGGTTTAGGGTTTAGGGTTTAGGGTTTAGGGTTTTAGGGTTTAGGGTTTAGGGTTTAGGGTTTAGGGTTTAGGGTTTAGGGTTTAGGGTTTAGGGTTTAGGGTTTAGGGTTTAGGGTTTAGGGTTTAGGGTTTAGGGTTTAGGGTTTAGGGTTTAGGGTTTAGGGTTTAGGGTTTAGGGTTTAGGGTTTAGGGTTTAGGGTTTAGGGTTTAGGGTTTAGGGTTTAGGGTTTAGGGTTTAGGGTTTAGGGTTTAGGGTTTAGGGTTTAGGGTTTAGGGTTTAGGGTTTAGGGTTTAGGGTTTAGGGTTTAGGGTTTAGGGTTTAGGGTTTAGGGTTTAGGGTTTAGGGTTTAGGGTTTAGGGTTTAGGGTTTAGGGTTTAGGGTTTAGGGTTTAGGGTTTAGGGTTTAGGGTTTAGGGTTTAGGGTTTAGGGTTTAGGGTTTAGGGTTTAGGGTTTAGGGTTTAGGGTTTAGGGTTTAGGGTTTAGGGTTTAGGGTTTAGGGTTTAGGGTTTAGGGTTTAGGGTTTAGGGTTTAGGGTTTAGGGTTTAGGGTTTAGGGTTTAGGGTTTAGGGTTTAGGGTTTAGGGTTTAGGGTTTAGGGTTTAGGGTTTAGGGTTTAGGGTTTAGGGTTTAGGGTTTAGGGTTTAGGGTTTAGGGTTTAGGGTTTAGGGTTTAGGGTTTAGGGTTTAGGGTTTAGGGTTTAGGGTTTAGGGTTTAGGGTTTAGGGTTTAGGGTTTAGGGTTTAGGGTTTAGGGTTTAGGGTTTAGGGTTTAGGGTTTAGGGTTTAGGGTTTAGGGTTTAGGGTTTAGGGTTTAGGGTTTAGGGTTTAGGGTTTAGGGTTTAGGGTTTAGGGTTTAGGGTTTAGGGTTTAGGGTTTAGGGTTTAGGGTTTAGGGTTTAGGGTTTAGGGTTTAGGGTTTAGGGTTTAGGGTTTAGGGTTTAGGGTTTAGGGTTTAGGGTTTAGGGTTTAGGGTTTAGGGTTTAGGGTTTAGGGTTTAGGGTTTAGGGTTTAGGGTTTAGGGTTTAGGGTTTAGGGTTTAGGGTTTAGGGTTTAGGGTTTAGGGTTTAGGGTTTAGGGTTTAGGGTTTAGGGTTTAGGGTTTAGGGTTTAGGGTTTAGGGTTTAGGGTTTAGGGTTTAGGGTTTAGGGTTTAGGGTTTAGGGTTTAGGGTTTAGGGTTTAGGGTTTAGGGTTTAGGGTTTAGGGTTTAGGGTTTAGGGTTTAGGGTTTAGGGTTTAGGGTTTAGGGTTTAGGGTTTAGGGTTTAGGGTTTAGGGTTTAGGGTTTAGGGTTTAGGGTTTAGGGTTTAGGGTTTAGGGTTTAGGGTTTAGGGTTTAGGGTTTAGGGTTTAGGGTTTAGGGTTTAGGGTTTAGGGTTTAGGGTTTAGGGTTTAGGGTTTAGGGTTTAGGGTTTAGGGTTTAGGGTTTAGGGTTTAGGGTTTAGGGTTTAGGGTTTAGGGTTTAGGGTTTAGGGTTTAGGGTTTAGGGTTTAGGGTTTAGGGTTTAGGGTTTAGGGTTTAGGGTTTAGGGTTTAGGGTTTAGGGTTTAGGGTTTAGGGTTTAGGGTTTAGGGTTTAGGGTTTAGGGTTTAGGGTTTAGGGTTTAGGGTTTAGGGTTTAGGGTTTAGGGTTTAGGGTTTAGGGTTTAGGGTTTAGGGTTTAGGGTTTAGGGTTTAGGGTTTAGGGTTTAGGGTTTAGGGTTTAGGGTTTAGGGTTTAGGGTTTAGGGTTTAGGGTTTAGGGTTTAGGGTTTAGGGTTTAGGGTTTAGGGTTTAGGGTTTAGGGTTTAGGGTTTAGGGTTTAGGGTTTAGGGTTTAGGGTTTAGGGTTTAGGGTTTAGGGTTTAGGGTTTAGGGTTTAGGGTTTAGGGTTTAGGGTTTAGGGTTTAGGGTTTAGGGTTTAGGGTTTAGGGTTTAGGGTTTAGGGTTTAGGGTTTAGGGTTTAGGGTTTAGGGTTTAGGGTTTAGGGTTTAGGGTTTAGGGTTTAGGGTTTAGGGTTTAGGGTTTAGGGTTTAGGGTTTAGGGTTTAGGGTTTAGGGTTTAGGGTTTAGGGTTTAGGGTTTAGGGTTTAGGGTTTAGGGTTTAGGGTTTAGGGTTTAGGGTTTAGGGTTTAGGGTTTAGGGTTTAGGGTTTAGGGTTTAGGGTTTAGGGTTTAGGGTTTAGGGTTTAGGGTTTAGGGTTTAGGGTTTAGGGTTTAGGGTTTAGGGTTTAGGGTTTAGGGTTTAGGGTTTAGGGTTTAGGGTTTAGGGTTTAGGGTTTAGGGTTTAGGGTTTAGGGTTTAGGGTTTAGGGTTTAGGGTTTAGGGTTTAGGGTTTAGGGTTTAGGGTTTAGGGTTTAGGGTTTAGGGTTTAGGGTTTAGGGTTTAGGGTTTAGGGTTTAGGGTTTAGGGTTTAGGGTTTAGGGTTTAGGGTTTAGGGTTTAGGGTTTAGGGTTTAGGGTTTAGGGTTTAGGGTTTAGGGTTTAGGGTTTAGGGTTTAGGGTTTAGGGTTT
The DNA here is from genome assembly GCA_029168755.2 of Tillandsia fasciculata. Taxonomy (NCBI): domain Eukaryota; kingdom Viridiplantae; phylum Streptophyta; class Magnoliopsida; order Poales; family Bromeliaceae; genus Tillandsia; species Tillandsia fasciculata. The sequence continues at coordinate 25,505,904 of CM054940.1, forward strand.
AGGGTTTAGGGTTTAGGGTTTAGGGTTTAGGGTTTAGGGTTTAGGGTTTAGGGTTTAGGGTTTAGGGTTTAGGGTTTAGGGTTTAGGGTTTAGGGTTTAGGGTTTAGGGTTTAGGGTTTAGGGTTTAGGGTTTAGGGTTTAGGGTTTAGGGTTTAGGGTTTAGGGTTTAGGGTTTAGGGTTTAGGGTTTAGGGTTTAGGGTTTAGGGTTTAGGGTTTAGGGTTTAGGGTTTAGGGTTTAGGGTTTAGGGTTTAGGGTTTAGGGTTTAGGGTTTAGGGTTTAGGGTTTAGGGTTTAGGGTTTAGGGTTTAGGGTTTAGGGTTTAGGGTTTAGGGTTTAGGGTTTAGGGTTTAGGGTTTAGGGTTTAGGGTTTAGGGTTTAGGGTTTAGGGTTTAGGGTTTAGGGTTTAGGGTTTAGGGTTTAGGGTTTAGGGTTTAGGGTTTAGGGTTTAGGGTTTAGGGTTTAGGGTTTAGGGTTTAGGGTTTAGGGTTTAGGGTTTAGGGTTTAGGGTTTAGGGTTTAGGGTTTAGGGTTTAGGGTTTAGGGTTTAGGGTTTAGGGTTTAGGGTTTAGGGTTTAGGGTTTAGGGTTTAGGGTTTAGGGTTTAGGGTTTAGGGTTTAGGGTTTAGGGTTTAGGGTTTAGGGTTTAGGGTTTAGGGTTTAGGGTTTAGGGTTTAGGGTTTAGGGTTTAGGGTTTAGGGTTTAGGGTTTAGGGTTTAGGGTTTAGGGTTTAGGGTTTAGGGTTTAGGGTTTAGGGTTTAGGGTTTAGGGTTTAGGGTTTAGGGTTTAGGGTTTAGGGTTTAGGGTTTAGGGTTTAGGGTTTAGGGTTTAGGGTTTAGGGTTTAGGGTTTAGGGTTTAGGGTTTAGGGTTTAGGGTTTAGGGTTTAGGGTTTAGGGTTTAGGGTTTAGGGTTTAGGGTTTAGGGTTTAGGGTTTAGGGTTTAGGGTTTAGGGTTTAGGGTTTAGGGTTTAGGGTTTAGGGTTTAGGGTTTAGGGTTTAGGGTTTAGGGTTTAGGGTTTAGGGTTTAGGGTTTAGGGTTTAGGGTTTAGGGTTTAGGGTTTAGGGTTTAGGGTTTAGGGTTTAGGGTTTAGGGTTTAGGGTTTAGGGTTTAGGGTTTAGGGTTTAGGGTTTAGGGTTTAGGGTTTAGGGTTTAGGGTTTAGGGTTTAGGGTTTAGGGTTTAGGGTTTAGGGTTTAGGGTTTAGGGTTTAGGGTTTAGGGTTTAGGGTTTAGGGTTTAGGGTTTAGGGTTTAGGGTTTAGGGTTTAGGGTTTAGGGTTTAGGGTTTAGGGTTTAGGGTTTAGGGTTTAGGGTTTAGGGTTTAGGGTTTAGGGTTTAGGGTTTAGGGTTTAGGGTTTAGGGTTTAGGGTTTAGGGTTTAGGGTTTAGGGTTTAGGGTTTAGGGTTTAGGGTTTAGGGTTTAGGGTTTAGGGTTTAGGGTTTAGGGTTTAGGGTTTAGGGTTTAGGGTTTAGGGTTTAGGGTTTAGGGTTTAGGGTTTAGGGTTTAGGGTTTAGGGTTTAGGGTTTAGGGTTTAGGGTTTAGGGTTTAGGGTTTAGGGTTTAGGGTTTAGGGTTTAGGGTTTAGGGTTTAGGGTTTAGGGTTTAGGGTTTAGGGTTTAGGGTTTAGGGTTTAGGGTTTAGGGTTTAGGGTTTAGGGTTTAGGGTTTAGGGTTTAGGGTTTAGGGTTTAGGGTTTAGGGTTTAGGGTTTAGGGTTTAGGGTTTAGGGTTTAGGGTTTAGGGTTTAGGGTTTAGGGTTTAGGGTTTAGGGTTTAGGGTTTAGGGTTTAGGGTTTAGGGTTTAGGGTTTAGGGTTTAGGGTTTAGGGTTTAGGGTTTAGGGTTTAGGGTTTAGGGTTTAGGGTTTAGGGTTTAGGGTTTAGGGTTTAGGGTTTAGGGTTTAGGGTTTAGGGTTTAGGGTTTAGGGTTTAGGGTTTAGGGTTTAGGGTTTAGGGTTTAGGGTTTAGGGTTTAGGGTTTAGGGTTTAGGGTTTAGGGTTTAGGGTTTAGGGTTTAGGGTTTAGGGTTTAGGGTTTAGGGTTTAGGGTTTAGGGTTTAGGGTTTAGGGTTTAGGGTTTAGGGTTTAGGGTTTAGGGTTTAGGGTTTAGGGTTTAGGGTTTAGGGTTTAGGGTTTAGGGTTTAGGGTTTAGGGTTTAGGGTTTAGGGTTTAGGGTTTAGGGTTTAGGGTTTAGGGTTTAGGGTTTAGGGTTTAGGGTTTAGGGTTTAGGGTTTAGGGTTTAGGGTTTAGGGTTTAGGGTTTAGGGTTTAGGGTTTAGGGTTTAGGGTTTAGGGTTTAGGGTTTAGGGTTTAGGGTTTAGGGTTTAGGGTTTAGGGTTTAGGGTTTAGGGTTTAGGGTTTAGGGTTTAGGGTTTAGGGTTTAGGGTTTAGGGTTTAGGGTTTAGGGTTTAGGGTTTAGGGTTTAGGGTTTAGGGTTTAGGGTTTAGGGTTTAGGGTTTAGGGTTTAGGGTTTAGGGTTTAGGGTTTAGGGTTTAGGGTTTAGGGTTTAGGGTTTAGGGTTTAGGGTTTAGGGTTTAGGGTTTAGGGTTTAGGGTTTAGGGTTTAGGGTTTAGGGTTTAGGGTTTAGGGTTTAGGGTTTAGGGTTTAGGGTTTAGGGTTTAGGGTTTAGGGTTTAGGGTTTAGGGTTTAGGGTTTAGGGTTTAGGGTTTAGGGTTTAGGGTTTAGGGTTTAGGGTTTAGGGTTTAGGGTTTAGGGTTTAGGGTTTAGGGTTTAGGGTTTAGGGTTTAGGGTTTAGGGTTTAGGGTTTAGGGTTTAGGGTTTAGGGTTTAGGGTTTAGGGTTTAGGGTTTAGGGTTTAGGGTTTAGGGTTTAGGGTTTAGGGTTTAGGGTTTAGGGTTTAGGGTTTAGGGTTTAGGGTTTAGGGTTTAGGGTTTAGGGTTTAGGGTTTAGGGTTTAGGGTTTAGGGTTTAGGGTTTAGGGTTTAGGGTTTAGGGTTTAGGGTTTAGGGTTTAGGGTTTAGGGTTTAGGGTTTAGGGTTTAGGGTTTAGGGTTTAGGGTTTAGGGTTTAGGGTTTAGGGTTTAGGGTTTAGGGTTTAGGGTTTAGGGTTTAGGGTTTAGGGTTTAGGGTTTAGGGTTTAGGGTTTAGGGTTTAGGGTTTAGGGTTTAGGGTTTAGGGTTTAGGGTTTAGGGTTTAGGGTTTAGGGTTTAGGGTTTAGGGTTTAGGGTTTAGGGTTTAGGGTTTAGGGTTTAGGGTTTAGGGTTTAGGGTTTAGGGTTTAGGGTTTAGGGTTTAGGGTTTAGGGTTTAGGGTTTAGGGTTTAGGGTTTAGGGTTTAGGGTTTAGGGTTTAGGGTTTAGGGTTTAGGGTTTAGGGTTTAGGGTTTAGGGTTTAGGGTTTAGGGTTTAGGGTTTAGGGTTTAGGGTTTAGGGTTTAGGGTTTAGGGTTTAGGGTTTAGGGTTTAGGGTTTAGGGTTTAGGGTTTAGGGTTTAGGGTTTAGGGTTTAGGGTTTAGGGTTTAGGGTTTAGGGTTTAGGGTTTAGGGTTTAGGGTTTAGGGTTTAGGGTTTAGGGTTTAGGGTTTAGGGTTTAGGGTTTAGGGTTTAGGGTTTAGGGTTTAGGGTTTAGGGTTTAGGGTTTAGGGTTTAGGGTTTAGGGTTTAGGGTTTAGGGTTTAGGGTTTAGGGTTTAGGGTTTAGGGTTTAGGGTTTAGGGTTTAGGGTTTAGGGTTTAGGGTTTAGGGTTTAGGGTTTAGGGTTTAGGGTTTAGGGTTTAGGGTTTAGGGTTTAGGGTTTAGGGTTTAGGGTTTAGGGTTTAGGGTTTAGGGTTTAGGGTTTAGGGTTTAGGGTTTAGGGTTTAGGGTTTAGGGTTTAGGGTTTAGGGTTTAGGGTTTAGGGTTTAGGGTTTAGGGTTTAGGGTTTAGGGTTTAGGGTTTAGGGTTTAGGGTTTAGGGTTTAGGGTTTAGGGTTTAGGGTTTAGGGTTTAGGGTTTAGGGTTTAGGGTTTAGGGTTTAGGGTTTAGGGTTTAGGGTTTAGGGTTTAGGGTTTAGGGTTTAGGGTTTAGGGTTTAGGGTTTAGGGTTTAGGGTTTAGGGTTTAGGGTTTAGGGTTTAGGGTTTAGGGTTTAGGGTTTAGGGTTTAGGGTTTAGGGTTTAGGGTTTAGGGTTTAGGGTTTAGGGTTTAGGGTTTAGGGTTTAGGGTTTAGGGTTTAGGGTTTAGGGTTTAGGGTTTAGGGTTTAGGGTTTAGGGTTTAGGGTTTAGGGTTTAGGGTTTAGGGTTTAGGGTTTAGGGTTTAGGGTTTAGGGTTTAGGGTTTAGGGTTTAGGGTTTAGGGTTTAGGGTTTAGGGTTTAGGGTTTAGGGTTTAGGGTTTAGGGTTTAGGGTTTAGGGTTTAGGGTTTAGGGTTTAGGGTTTAGGGTTTAGGGTTTAGGGTTTAGGGTTTAGGGTTTAGGGTTTAGGGTTTAGGGTTTAGGGTTTAGGGTTTAGGGTTTAGGGTTTAGGGTTTAGGGTTTAGGGTTTAGGGTTTAGGGTTTAGGGTTTAGGGTTTAGGGTTTAGGGTTTAGGGTTTAGGGTTTAGGGTTTAGGGTTTAGGGTTTAGGGTTTAGGGTTTAGGGTTTAGGGTTTAGGGTTTAGGGTTTAGGGTTTAGGGTTTAGGGTTTAGGGTTTAGGGTTTAGGGTTTAGGGTTTAGGGTTTAGGGTTTAGGGTTTAGGGTTTAGGGTTTAGGGTTTAGGGTTTAGGGTTTAGGGTTTAGGGTTTAGGGTTTAGGGTTTAGGGTTTAGGGTTTAGGGTTTAGGGTTTAGGGTTTAGGGTTTAGGGTTTAGGGTTTAGGGTTTAGGGTTTAGGGTTTAGGGTTTAGGGTTTAGGGTTTAGGGTTTAGGGTTTAGGGTTTAGGGTTTAGGGTTTAGGGTTTAGGGTTTAGGGTTTAGGGTTTAGGGTTTAGGGTTTAGGGTTTAGGGTTTAGGGTTTAGGGTTTAGGGTTTAGGGTTTAGGGTTTAGGGTTTAGGGTTTAGGGTTTAGGGTTTAGGGTTTAGGGTTTAGGGTTTAGGGTTTAGGGTTTAGGGTTTAGGGTTTAGGGTTTAGGGTTTAGGGTTTAGGGTTTAGGGTTTAGGGTTTAGGGTTTAGGGTTTAGGGTTTAGGGTTTAGGGTTTAGGGTTTAGGGTTTAGGGTTTAGGGTTTAGGGTTTAGGGTTTAGGGTTTAGGGTTTAGGGTTTAGGGTTTAGGGTTTAGGGTTTAGGGTTTAGGGTTTAGGGTTTAGGGTTTAGGGTTTAGGGTTTAGGGTTTAGGGTTTAGGGTTTAGGGTTTAGGGTTTAGGGTTTAGGGTTTAGGGTTTAGGGTTTAGGGTTTAGGGTTTAGGGTTTAGGGTTTAGGGTTTAGGGTTTAGGGTTTAGGGTTTAGGGTTTAGGGTTTAGGGTTTAGGGTTTAGGGTTTAGGGTTTAGGGTTTAGGGTTTAGGGTTTAGGGTTTAGGGTTTAGGGTTTAGGGTTTAGGGTTTAGGGTTTAGGGTTTAGGGTTTAGGGTTTAGGGTTTAGGGTTTAGGGTTTAGGGTTTAGGGTTTAGGGTTTAGGGTTTAGGGTTTAGGGTTTAGGGTTTAGGGTTTAGGGTTTAGGGTTTAGGGTTTAGGGTTTAGGGTTTAGGGTTTAGGGTTTAGGGTTTAGGGTTTAGGGTTTAGGGTTTAGGGTTTAGGGTTTAGGGTTTAGGGTTTAGGGTTTAGGGTTTAGGGTTTAGGGTTTAGGGTTTAGGGTTTAGGGTTTAGGGTTTAGGGTTTAGGGTTTAGGGTTTAGGGTTTAGGGTTTAGGGTTTAGGGTTTAGGGTTTAGGGTTTAGGGTTTAGGGTTTAGGGTTTAGGGTTTAGGGTTTAGGGTTTAGGGTTTAGGGTTTAGGGTTTAGGGTTTAGGGTTTAGGGTTTAGGGTTTAGGGTTTAGGGTTTAGGGTTTAGGGTTTAGGGTTTAGGGTTTAGGGTTTAGGGTTTAGGGTTTAGGGTTTAGGGTTTAGGGTTTAGGGTTTAGGGTTTAGGGTTTAGGGTTTAGGGTTTAGGGTTTAGGGTTTAGGGTTTAGGGTTTAGGGTTTAGGGTTTAGGGTTTAGGGTTTAGGGTTTAGGGTTTAGGGTTTAGGGTTTAGGGTTTAGGGTTTAGGGTTTAGGGTTTAGGGTTTAGGGTTTAGGGTTTAGGGTTTAGGGTTTAGGGTTTAGGGTTTAGGGTTTAGGGTTTAGGGTTTAGGGTTTAGGGTTTAGGGTTTAGGGTTTAGGGTTTAGGGTTTAGGGTTTAGGGTTTAGGGTTTAGGGTTTAGGGTTTAGGGTTTAGGGTTTAGGGTTTAGGGTTTAGGGTTTAGGGTTTAGGGTTTAGGGTTTAGGGTTTAGGGTTTAGGGTTTAGGGTTTAGGGTTTAGGGTTTAGGGTTTAGGGTTTAGGGTTTAGGGTTTAGGGTTTAGGGTTTAGGGTTTAGGGTTTAGGGTTTAGGGTTTAGGGTTTAGGGTTTAGGGTTTAGGGTTTAGGGTTTAGGGTTTAGGGTTTAGGGTTTAGGGTTTAGGGTTTAGGGTTTAGGGTTTAGGGTTTAGGGTTTAGGGTTTAGGGTTTAGGGTTTAGGGTTTAGGGTTTAGGGTTTAGGGTTTAGGGTTTAGGGTTTA
>CM054940.1:25517241-25599741 GCA_029168755.2 Tillandsia fasciculata
TTGTCACCACCAATAGTAAGTAAACATTTGTTGGTGTATAAAAAAAAAAGTTTAGAATTAACTTCTGGAACGCATGCTGAAAAGATAAGAGTAGCTTTAAGAGACAAGAATTTTATAGGAGTCATTATCATGGTGAGATCATTCAATTTACTGTTTATCATGTTCTGTAATCGAATTTTAAAACAGTGGTGAATAATGAATTTGACACTTTCATCTATATGTAGAGGTGGCTATACTTTTTTTTTTTTTTTTTTTTAGGTTAAATTACGTTTTTGATCCTTAAATTGTGCGTAGAATTTTTGGCGCTAATCATTAATTTTAAAAAACGTACATCGCCTAAGGTCTCAACGAAATTTTGTTGGATCTTTTGTTGTTAGGTTTATTATGAACCGCAGCATCATTCAACTTATTGAAACAGGAAGTTAGACTTATTTTAACCTATAAATAAATGGCCAACAATATTTTGATTCTCAAATTTTAAATTATTATAATTTTTTATTTGATCTTTCTGAATTACTACAATCAAATCACACAACTCAAAAAATTTACGCCCAGTTATTATTATTAGCGTGCGTCACCTCATATATTAAATCAAAATTTTTATTTTTATTTATATATATATATTTCTGGTTTAAAAGTCAATAAGAAGATACAAAATATCAGTGCAATAGAGACATGAAGGCAAAAAGTTGGAAAGTGCTTTTTTTTACGCAGCTCCTTAAAATGCCAACACTACAAAGTACTGAAACGACTTTTCACCAACTATTATTTGACCTGAGTAACTATTCTTTTGTAACAAATTGTAAGCAAACATGTGGTAAATAAAAAGTTTGGAACTTCTCCCAGATTTATTGTTTATCATATTGGTGGTCGAATCTATCTTAAACGTACAAAACTTTTATGAGAATCATTTCCACGGTGAGATCATAAAATCTTTCATTTATTACTTTCAGCACTCGAGTCTTAAGATGATAGTTTGACAGTTTTACTGTGTGAATAATTCCCATAAAATTCTTCATGATGAGATCGTCAATTGGACTAGGTCCAGAGAATAGTTTCAACCACTGCTTAGAATAGTTGGTAAATACTTTTTAAGACAGATTATGAGATTAAAGCTCGAATCCTACTTGACTTTGTATAGAAAATATGCATACGTTGGTCCGGATACAGATGCATCTTCAAAATGTAGAAACACAAAGCAAGAAAATACATGAACCAATCAATCAAGTGTAGTGTAAAACTTGGCTAAACAGCCTGAGTCTGAATGAAAACAACCATTGTTTAGAATAGTTGGTAGATACTCTTTAAGATAGATTATGAGATTAAGGCTCGAATCCTGCTTGATTTTGTGTGAAAAATATTCATGCGTTGACCCGGACATAGATGCATCTTCAAAATGTAGAAACACGGAGCAAAAAAACACATGAACCAATCAATCAAGCGTAGTGTAAAACTTGGCTTAATAGCCTGAGTCTGAATGAGAACAGTCACTGCTTAAAACAGTTGGTAGATACTCTTTAAGACAGATTATGAGATTAAAGCTTGAATCCTGCTTGACTTTGTATAGAAAATATGCATGCGTTGGTCCGGACATAGATGCATCTTCAAAATGTAGAAACACAAAGCAAGAAAATACATGAACCAATCAATCAAGTATAGTGTAAAACTTGGCTAAACAGCCTGAGTCTGAATGAAAACAATCACTGTTTAGAATAGTTGGTAGATACTCTTTAAGATAGATTATGAGATTAAGGCTCGAATGTTGCTTGATTTTGTGTGAAAAATATTCATGCGTTGACCCGGACAAAGATGCATCTTTAAAATGTAGAAACACAGAGCAAAAAAACACATGAACCAATCAATCAAGCATAGTGTAAAGGCTTAACAGCCTGAGTCTAAATGAGAACAGTCACTGCTTAAAACAGTTGGTAGATACTCTTTAAGACAGATTATGAGATTAAAGCTCGAATCCTGCTTGAGTTTATATAAAAAATATGCATGCGTTGGCCCTAGCATAGATGCATCTTCAAAAGAAGAACACAGCAAAAAAACCACATGAACCGATCAATCAAGTATAGTGTAAAACTTGACTAACCCAACCGTAACTAAATACCTTTCGAGGGTTCCATTCATGAACCAAAAAGATTACAAAAAAACCGAGAAAAGAAGGGAAAAATAAGGAAAGAAACAACATTAATAAAGGTACATGACACTAGTGGTAAACTTATTAGTAACCGGTATGGACAATACAAAAATAGGATTACTCCCCCATGAGCAAAATAAGCACATGTAGAGGAGAGGTCACGTATAATACAAAGGGCCTCTGTCGCCTTTCCGGCTACAAACATTACATGATTTGCCTTTCGCAGAATAGTACCGATTCTTAGGAGTCCAATACAAACGAGTATTTCCACGACCGCACCTTTCTTTTACCGTCTTTGGTGTCCCCAACCAATACAACAACCACATTTCCTAACCCTGTAATATCGGGCGCGACCAAAAAATGCTTTATCTACGAAGCTGCTTCATGAAGTTTCTCTCCTATCTATTGTCAATCTATGCATTTAAGACAAATGGCCTTCCATTTTGTTCTTTTTTTTAAGTCCTCCGGTGATGCCTCTTCTTGCGAGATTTGAGCAGCACGGACATGTGATCGACATCTCGCGAACCTGATGAAGCGCCGCCCGCGAGCCACTCGAGAGCCTCGGAAGCCGCCTCCTTCTCTGCGAGCTTCTTGTTGCCGCAGGGCTGCCCGACAAACTGCATCCCGTTGAACTCGACGGTGGCTCGGAACAGGCTGTTCTTGAGCTGTTTAGTTTTGTAGGCCGGGTTGTCATGCCCGGCCCGGGTTAGCAGGGTCTGAAGCTGGCTTTTAGAATTATCACCGCCACCGCCACCGCCGCTACCGGATTTTACTGAGAGAAGTGATTTTGCTTTCTCGGGTTTAAGTTCCTGGCGACCGAAGACGAACCGACCGCTGCACGGGTCCTCGGTGACCAGCAAACGGATGGCCGAGAGGAGCTCCTCGCTGGTTTGGATGTCCATTCTAGGGTTTAGCAGCTGTTGGCAGGGAAAGAAATAATTCAGGAATACTTCATCTTAGTTGGGTGCAAAATTTGCCCTAATTGATAAAAAATCAACAAGCCAGCCGCAAGAAGAGTGGGGGATGTCCTTTAGTGTGCTAGTTTGTCCCAATAGGAACTAAAGCAAAAGTATTATTTGTAATAGAACTGTTTGAAGAAGCATTCACACCTTTTCTGATAAAAAAAAAATATCATGAAAGATTTCTTCCCAAATAAGCGGCTCTGAAATCGGAAGCCATTTCAGCTTCCCGCTGCAGCAAATGCTCCAGAGTTTTTTATTAATGAACTCCAGTTTTTGAAAGTACATGCTTTCTACAGTAGAGGTATTCCAGAAGCTAGCTCAAATAGGCACTTACAATTTAATGATTTATTTAATAAAAATTGCATTCGCTGGAAACAAGCAGTGATATCACAAACTTAAATGGCAGACTTACCTTGCTCTGGATTAATTCACTGAGTTCGTTCTTGAGGTTCAGATAAGTTGAGGCTAGGTCAGGTTTCATGAAGAATTCCAAGTAACCACCCAACATTTTCAGGTGTCCATCCTGCAAAGAAACAAAATTATTATAAAGCCAAACAAAATGTCCAAAATAAGTTTTTCTAAAAAAAAAAAAAAAAAAAAAAAAAAACCTCTACATTCATAGCAATTGATATTCACTAATATTAGTTAAAGAAAAGCTTACTAGTCCCCCTCGTGAAATATTCCCTCCGAAGAGTAGCAGCACGGAATCAGATATAGCTGTCGAGTCCCGAAGAAATACTGAATTTACCTTCACCTTCTCATTGAACACTAACCACGGATACGGAATCCTAGCTTCCCTACCATTGACAGAATTCTGATACAAGGGAAACAGAAGAAAAAAGATACTTATTAACAAGCCAACTACAATAAAATATTAAGTAGAAATTTAGAAGGTAAAATGCTCCTTGACCCACTCTTAACTTCAGCACAATTTGAGATCATCTGTCAAACTATGAAAATGACATAAAGCCCCCTAAACAATCTGATTCATAGAACATAGCCACATCTAGAGGTGGCCTTTTTTTGTGGGGGACACAATCATTTTGCTCAGGTAGTTTTATGCAAGGATTTAAGTGCCCATCGGCATGAGCCGTGCCCAACGTGCCCGTATCATGCCAACAAAATATCAACATAATACACCCTCCATGCCGATGACACGACTAAAGATCAGCTCTTCTTTGAAATTAGCAAGTAGCTATCTCGCTGGAGTGCAAAATATTCGTAATATATATATATATATATATAAAGCAATTAAAATATATTGGTACCAAAAATTCAATAAATATTTCATGTCATAGTGTGTCCACGCAAGTAATTTTGTGACCAGCACAAATTCCAGTAAATTCTCAGCACGATCCCATGCCACAATACTTAAATCCTTGGTTTATGTCATGTTAAATGTTTGGGCAGCATCTCAAAATGCAATAAAGTTCAAGTGGAAGGCGCCACCGCTGCAGTTAACAAAGAATTAAAGTGATCTAGGAAATAGGAAGCTGACTTACCGAGTAAAGCATAACTTGCCCATCCTCCATTGTTTTCAACGATATCGACTTCTCTTTATTCTGCAAAGTTCCAATTCAGCAAACATGTGTTTCTATATTACAAGAAAGTTCAATGCAGACATTCTAGTATCACTTTGCCAAAAGCATCAAAGCAGCAATATCAGCGGAACAGTTGGATGCATTACGGACAATTTGCCATATGGATCCATAGGAAGTGGCATTTGACAGAATAGTTAATAAAGAATTAAAAGCAGAGAAAAGAAAAGTTCTCCAGACTGAAGATTTAAACTGATTTAATGTGTTTGAGCCTACAAAACTCCATTTTGCAAGTTCGCCTTCTAAAACTTTAGATATACAACCTTATACTTACAAAACTACCACTCTTCAAGCTCCTCACAAATTGAGGTATGTATCTAAATAAAACATTTTGCAGGGTACATACGAGGATAAATGACTCTGCAGGTATGCGCTTATGGGAAAACTCTGTTATTTTACTACAAATGTGAAACGGTGGGTAAAATTCACACAAATGTTAGAGAGAGAACTCACCATAACTGAACAAACACCAGGATACAAGCCCGTGCAAATTACCGCACGGATGAGATTCTCATCGTTACTCCACTTATTGCTCGCACTAAAACCATCATCAACCAAACCAGTGTCCTTAAGCAGGAAGTGAAACTGCTTTCTAAGAGAATCAAGGGCTTTCATCGTTTGAGCAGAGAGGAAATTCTTCCAGCAGTACTCATATCCAGAATGATCTCTTTCGGCGTCTTTCCAACCCTCGTATGCTCGAACCAAAGCGAGATGGTCGCTGTAGTCTCTGCAAGAGAACTGGGCTTTTGCAGAATCTGCAAGCTGCGTAGAGCAGGAAGATTAAGATTACATAGTTTAAATAAAGATATTCTCAACATAATAAAGAATCAAAACCAAGTAAGATGAGCAGGTAAACAAGCTAATTTGTTGAAATTGAAATTACATACTAAACATCATGTAGCATCTACCTTGAACTTCTTGTTTAGAGGCTCGGCATTATAACAAATTAATATTGACCTTTCTGAGGTCCCTATCCGATACTATTCAGTAATACTTAAAAATTCAAGTATCAAAATACAAAAGTTGGTAGGGACTAAAGCAAAACAAGAATCAAATGCTAAAAAACTAGTTCACAAGAATTATCAATGATGAGAATACTCCCAAAAAAGAATTTAATTTGAAACTGAATCAAATAAGCCCTCGGTGCCTATCCGAGAAGTCAGTGAAGGAATGTTAAGACCTTTACTATTCTGACATAATTGTCCGACGTTTCATATATTTTTACTTCCACTATTCTACGGAGTTTCCTTGCTGTTCAAGGTGTACAAATGATCTCATAATTCTCAAAATTAGAATAAGTCAAAATGTTAGCAAAGAGATTTCAAAAATTAAATAATTATTGGGATCCTGCTAAATGAGTGCTCACCAGCGATATTTGTGCTACTGTAACTGGATAACAGGCGGAACTACGCTTTACTACGAGAGAGAAAGAGAGACAAAAGCAGATAACACTACTAAAGATTGGCAAATAAGCAATTGAAAAATTTTGCACTTACATCCTTCTTGTCAAATGGAGTCAAAAATGGATCTCTCACGCTCAGGCCGGCAACAACTGTCAGCACAGGATCAAGGCAGTTAAAAATAGCCCCATGAATGAGCATCTTCCCTAATTTAGGTTCCACCGGAAGCATTGACAAGTGTCGACCTGTCAAGTATTAGATACATTAAATTGCTGTTTACACACATTTGAAAAAGTTACTACAAATATGAGTCAAGTATTAATGAGTAAACACAGGAAAAAGAGAATTACAGTACCTAGAAGAGTTAACTCCTCATTCTCATCTAGTGCACCTATTATTTTTAGATATTCAATGGCATTTTGTACCTGCAATGATTAAGCGGACTACATGTTCAATTACTTGGACCATTAAGTCGGATATAAAGAAGTACGAAAGTAACTAAGGAACTAGATACCGATAGTGATTCTGGTGACTGTAATGCTCTAGATAAAAATTCCGAGATGCTTCCAAGCCGCAAACTTTTTATTTGCAAACAGAGAGACTGTAGCGGTGTTCTTAAAAGCTCTGGCAGTTGGTAATCAGCAAATGCTTCATATACACATCGTGGATAAAGATGGTAACACTCTCCAGGCTGAACACGGCCAGCTCTTCCTCTTCTCTGCATAGTGAACAGCCATAGATAATGAGACGACATATTGAACAAACTCAACGAACCACTTTCAATTATCTAATTTCAGTAGAAAGTTTCTGCTCTATGTATGTACAGGAGACCTAAGACTCAAAATGAAAAGATAGTAGTAAGACATAGTTTGTTACTTGTCGAGCTGAAGCCTTGGAGATCCATGTAGGAAGCAAACAGGGGGTATTATTCAATGCATCATAGGATGTCTCTTTTGCCTTTCCACAATCAACAACAAACACGACATCATTAATCGTGATACTAGTCTCAGCCAAATTGGTGGCGAGAACAATCTTCCTCACACCATCTTCAGGGTTTTCAAATATCAGTTTCTGTATTACATTAAAAAATAGATAAAATCAGGGACATAATATGGATAAAATGGAGAAAAGTTTAATGGTAAAAAAATTTAAAAAATTATACGAAAAGGGAAACATAAAGATCCAGTACTGCATCTTGAATAAAGAAAGAATACATATGAAACATAAGAAAGATCGACAATGTTTGCATGAAAATAGTTTCCGATTAACCTGGAAGTTGGCAATAACTAAACAATTAGAAAGAAACATTATCAAACAGTTTCAAACAATCAGTTGCACCTCCAACAATGTCAAACAAGGTATTGTAAATATTGTTTAGCCAGACAAGCATATCAAGTACAATTTTGCAACTCATAGTTTGCCTTCAAAATATCCAACTACACTGCCTTATAGAGTTAAAAAACACAGTAAAATCCCATCTTCTCGATTGTACGGTTTTACATTATGTTCTTCAGGTAAGATTGGAAAAGGAGACCCAAACTGCTTAAGGTCATTATCAAGATAGAAGCATGTAAAGTATAAGCTATAAGATACTGACAAGTGAAAACACTCGTCAGTATGCACAATAGATGGCTGAAGCGCTAAAATTGAATCAGCAAACTTCGTACAATTTCCCGGTGGAAATAGAGTTGGCCTTGGATCAAAATGACATACAAGTAAACCAAGAATTGTCATGCCACTAGCACGGCCCGTGCCGATGGTGCACGGCACAGTGGGCATGGAACGTGCCAATGTCTGCACGCCCCCTCGTGCCGATGGCACGCCACGAGCACTTTGGTATGCATTGGCACAGATTTTTTTAATTAAATTATCATGAAAAATTAGTTTTTTAGAGTGTTTTCATGTCTCTAATGATTATAAAAATATTTCTATATTAAATCTCACACTATTTAGTAGAAATAAAGTCGTAAACATCATAATAACTAAAAAAATTATTTTACATCTATTATGAAAGTATATACATGAAACCAAAACCAAAATCATATTTGAAAAAAAAATTGTAGGAAAACACTACCATGGATAAATTCACTAGATCTAAAATGATAAAAGAAATTGGAGGAAATCTTCTTATTTGTACTTTTTTTTACCTAAAGTTGGTCTTATTATGCAATGGAGCTTAATAATTGCTCCAAATGTAAGTAGATTTACAAGATCTACATATTTTATGCATGGAAAAACTTTTATAAAATTATTTACCTAAACAAAACTCAAAAAGATTTAAAAAAATGCAAAACAAGCCAGTGTGTCGATACGGTGCAGGCACGACCCCGTGCCACATTCCGGCACAGCCTCGGCACAGGCAATCATTGAAGTAAACTAAAAATGACAAAAAAGTTCTTCACTGGAAACCTTGCATAGAAGCAATCTTTTAGTGTAAGGCACAAAATATATGTTTCTCTGAGATTTTAGGAATTCAATCACAAAAATGATTCACCCTTGCGTAGACGGTAGGCCTAATTTGATCACTACTTGGAATTGTGATCCTACAGCATAACAAACATATCCAACATTCTAATACTAAATGAGGATCTGGAGCAAAGTCCAAAAAAGCAGAATCGGAAAAAAATAATAATGCTCAAACACAGTGCATCAAGAGCCATTCTCAGAATACTAGTGGCACAAACAAGATGAAATAAATAGATGCACGAAAACAATAGCTGTAGATTCATGGAGGCAACAGTGTACCTGCTCTGAGCTAGCCATGGAACCATGACATGCAAGTAGCAAAACCTTGGTAGGATCCCCAAGAAGCGGATTAGCTTGCAATTGCTCTTTTAGAGAATTAATGTCATCCCACCCAGTCATAAACACCAAAATAGCACCAGGTCTTTCTTTTCTACATATATGACATAAAACGCTCTCTATCAAGTTAAACCCTATTGAATCTGGGTTCCAGCATCCTAGTGATTCACGAGTCCTCGAACTATAGTCCCTAAAATCAGCAGCTTCCAGTGCATCCTGTTATTATATAAGTTAGAAAAAAAATCATTTATAAGGAACAATTTTACTATTTAAGATTAGTAAAACTTTTCCATACTTCAACAACAGATGCAATCTGGCTCTTCCTCTTCCTCAAAGCTTGTTTTTGCATTTTCCAACTTTTTTCTTGTCCGTAGTCATCAATCTGATTGTAAGGTGTCAATCTGTGTCCTGTTATTTCCAGCACATTCTCCAAAAATTGAGTTCGAACAGGGTAGGTAAAACCCTGCAATACAGCAAAAAAATAAAAGATATATCACATCTAAAAGATACAGATAACATTTCATGGAAGAACAAAGGAAAAGGCAGTTCAGCTAAACAAGGTGGTTTTTAACTAAATATGCATAGAACGAAGAGCCTTATAGAAATTTATAAAAGGTGAAAAATACTTCATCTGATGAAAAGACAAAAAATCTATACCAGGACATTCTAAACGATCAAAACATTTTTATCAGAAAATTAAGACCACCAGTTTTCACCAGATAATCCCAGTGTAAGAAGTTATGAAAAGTTCTGAACAGGAGGCCGCAGAGATCAATAGCCATATCTGTACAATTGAAACCAACTAAAGTAATATTTTAAGAAGTTAACTGTTGCTGATACAAGGGAAACTAAATAAGGGAGGACAAGACCTAAAGGATCTATTAGAAACTGTGATGTAACTTTTTCCTGAAGATCAATTTTAAATTGTAATATAAATATTCAATGAAGCACATGAAAAAGGACTTCCATGCTTTGCAGATCTGTGGCAACCATTACTGCACATTAAAAAATGCTGATATAATCAATATCATCTTATTTAATAAATTGCACAGGAACTTTAACCTAGTGCACACAAAGTAATGTCATAGAAGGAAGGCAACCATCAAACCTTGCGGTGGCACATTCTTAACCAAAAGGTAAAGAATATAAGACAATGAAACAGTTTTCTAGAGAAAGCTCTATAAAAACATAGTTCATCTTAAGAAAGATGCCAAAGAAGAAATGAGCAGCAATTGATGGGCCAACATAAGAAAAATATTAGCAAAACTACAGGACATATCATCTTATATTACAGGAGAACTATCATTTGCTAAGGGAAAAGTATACGAACCTTCACATACAGCTTCCTACAAATGGCCTCAAAGATGACAGAGCTTTAGACTTTCATTTAAACATGGTAAAAATATTAGGAAAAGCTCTAATGTCATTATTCGATTGTTGGTCAAAATTTTTCTTACATCAAATTGCAAATTTCCACGTACTTCTGAAGATCTAGATATCTATGTTGGAGGTTTTAGTCAAATCTAAAAGGCCAGGTAAATTGGGACTCTTGCATTTTCATTTAGAAAACCATTTCATAAAGTGATTTAGTTAAATCCCAAGTTTCCATCCCTTTTCTTACCACTTACTTTCCACTCTTCAGCTTAAAGACTTTTCCTCCTCCTCTACAACTTCTGTCTACTTCTTTCTGTCCCTTCTGCTGTCCTTTTTTCTTCTACTTTATTCTCTTATTCCCTCGACTGGTCCTTTCCATCTCTATCAAGGAATCCCTCATGCTGAAGATTCCAGGTTTCCTATTTCACTGCACTCTGGGAACATGCTAAATTTTCTATTTGAAATGACATGACTGTCACAGTGCAACTCAGGTTGGGAGGGTTGTACGGGGATTATGGCTTCTTGTTAATACGGACAGAAAGAATCTCATTTCCATCGGATAGAGAAATGACAAAACCCCTACCCCACGATACTGTAAGATGCTTATGGGTCAGGAATCAAGAACAATGTCATCACTACCCTTCTAGTTCCTTATGCTTGAGTTGCACCGTGAATATCCTACCATTTATATAGATTATGTAGAGCATTCATGGAATGTTAGAATTCATGAAATGAATGACCCCTTGCGGCCCGTAGATCTGACATTTCACTAAATAATGCTTACCAACTAAGAATTGATGGTTAGAATAGAATTAGTTTATGCTATCCACTATGCAAAAGTTCAAAGAAAAAACAAGTCACCATTCACAAAACAAGATGACTGAGCGAGAGATGTCAATAGACTCAATACCAAAAAAGCACGCAAAAGTCCAGAAGAAAACAATATTGGAAATACGAAGCCGGAAAGTACATACTTAGGAATGCAAGAATAGGATGAATAACTATGCAAACGCTAGGCTCATGTACTCACAGGTATGTGTATCATCGGAGCCCCACCAAAGTAGGAAGAAAATAGCTCAGCATTGAGAGTTGCACTCATTAGAATTAGTCGAAGTTCAGGCCGACGCGGAAGGAGTTCTTTCAGGACAATAAGAAGGAAATCTGGCAACAAGTCAATGAACAAATAAGCTGACCAATCTTTTCAAATTCACCAAAAAAACTAGAATAACTTTTGTCTTAGAGCAGAGCAGAAGAACCTTCATTCATGCCACGTTCATGAATTTCATCTACAACGACATGGGTTACGCCTTTCAAATTTCTGTCCACAAGCAATCTCCTTAAGAGGATTCCTGTGGTGCAGAACAATAAGCGAGTATCCCTCCCTTTCATTCCTTCTAATCGAACTTTATAGCCAACCTACAATAATTAGATACACAAAAGGCATTTATAACAAGCCGCATATAATTCATAAAACTACAACAACATAACGAAATATTGCATTCACAAAAAAGACAGAAAAAAACATTACTTAGCGCTGGGGTGAAAGTTGCAACAACACAGCTGCAATTGGGATCTAAAGAGCAGTCACTTCATGCGAATGCTTAAGTGACTTGTTACACACATATATACCTATGAAATCATATACACTCCTTGAAAGTGCAACTTCTTTACAAAAATCTTATCTTAAGACGGAAAATCAGCCATGTCACGGAGGGAATTTGGTTATGCACTAGAATATTTTTTAAACCAAAGTATTTTTGTCATTACACAGGTAAAAATGTAAAAAAAAAATTAAGGTTTTAAAGTACATAAGACAATTCAGATTTTGAGAGGATATAGATATGTAGGCAGATAAATTTTTAAGGCACGCATATGTAACTATATTAAAGTTTAAATTAGGACAATCTCCAAATACTTGCTCACAAGATTCCTACTTCAGAGTTAGTATAACAGCGTAATGATCCTTTTAGACTCAGAAGGGTGAAAGAACACTCACAGATTCACCCAACTTTTCCCCTCTTTCAGCAGCAACTCTTTCAGAAACCGCCATAGCAGATATTCGTCTCGGCTGAGTGCAGATGATACTGCAGGTAGCTCCACGAGCAGCATCAATCTCGGATTCTAAGATGTACTGAGGTAGTTGGGTTGTCTTCCCACATCCTGTTTCACCTGAAACAACAATAACCTGCGGTACCAAAGAGATATTGGCATTATTATTGTTTCATAAAAAGGCCAAAGGTGCTTTAAAACTATCAGAATCACAAAAAAGAAACTCTGCTGAAAATTACTATAGTTCAGGAAAAAAAAAGGGAAAGTATTGAAAGAGATCCTTAGACAAAAAAGAGAATTGGGTGTTGTTATATAAATAATCAGGAAAAGAATCTCAAATGAGTAGACATGTCTAATAATGAGTATTCATCTTGATTAGCAAAAGCAACAACTGCTAGATTACATCACGAAAGCTATTGTACATTACCAAGAGTTGGTTATTGTAATAAGTTAAAATATAAGAAGAGACAATACAACAGAAATTCAAACATTGACCAGACCGAAAACGCGCCTTAAACCTCATAAACTGCATGTAAGCAGAAATGTGCACAATACACAATAGTTAATGCATGAAAAGTGAGAGAACAAGAACTCGAAGAAGATTTGAATGCAATTTATCATGTCTATTAAAATAATGACATTGAAAAAGCCTAATGATAAATGATAAATGCAGCCATTTAAGGAAATATATAAAGAAATTGCACCAAAAAGATAGCTAGACATTGAGTTCAGAGAAAAATAATAATAATTATCATAACAACAAGACCTGATTCTGAGATACAGCTTCTAACAATGCTTCTCTTTCTTTAAAAGCAGGAAGACTTCGTCGAAATTGTAGCATCTTTTGACCTTCTGGTGATTCCTACAGAAGAACAAAACTTGTCAAGAATCACCCGCACTCATTTTATGGTCATAATAAACGACCAAAATTACTTAAGCACAAGCATTCCAGGAAATAAAATTGGCAAGGAAACAAAGACATATTTAGACAATTTTAGCACACAATCAAGGATTTAAATACCCATTGGCATCAGTGTTTGAAAAGGCGCGCCTCAGCGCCTCAGGGCATGAGGCGCGCACCTCAGACGCGCCTCGTGATATTTAGATTTAATGAGTCTAAGGTTTGGATTTTCAGGTCTTAAATTTTTTCAATATATATTTTAAAATGTTAAGGTATAAAAAAAAATTCAAATTTTGAACCTTTTCTTTCTTTTTTTTCTTGGTCGTTCTCTCTTCCCCCAATGGCAACATGGCAGCAAGCCTTTTTAAATTGAAAGTTGAAACATAATTTTTTTCTTTTTAGTTTGAGAATATTTATACATGGCAACATGGTTATTTTGTTTTTGTATGGCTATTTTAAAAAAATTTTAATGTAAAATATCAATTTAAACTAAACTTGTTAAGAGTATTTTATTTTTATTAGAAGTGTGCCTCGCCTTCTTGAGGCATGCTCCTCAAGGTGCTCCTCACGCCTAAGCTCCAAAAGGCCTTTGCGCCGTTTTGCGTCTCACGCCTTTTCAAACACTGATTGGCAAGAGTCGTATCTATCGTATCATATTGTGCCAACAAGATATCAGCACAATATAGCTCCTATGCCGATGACACAGCTCAAAACTCTCTTTTCGTTAAATTAGTAAATAATTTTCTCAATAAAGTTCAAAAGATTTGATAAAAATACATAATAAGCAATTAGAATATTTTGTTGTTA
The DNA here is from genome assembly GCA_029168755.2 of Tillandsia fasciculata. NCBI lineage: Eukaryota > Viridiplantae > Streptophyta > Magnoliopsida > Poales > Bromeliaceae > Tillandsia > Tillandsia fasciculata. Next base: position 25,531,278 of record CM054940.1, read on the forward strand.
AGGAAAATAAATATTTCATGTCATTATGTGCCAGCGCACGTGTATTTTTTGTGATCGGCACGCATCGGCACAGGCCAACATGCACCATGCTAACAAGTTTTCGGTACAATCCCGTACCATGGCACTTAAATCCTTGCACACAATAGATCAGTAAATAATTACGTGATCAACCTCATTGGATAGAGTATAGACCAAGGCAAAGAAACATCTGGATGTAGCAAAAATAACTTGCCAAATGTAAAATTCTACCAGGCAGATATAAAACTAAGGCAGGCATCTCAGCTTAGAAAGGTAGAACTAATAGGTGGCAGCCGGAAGAAAACTAAGCCAATTATATAAACTGCTCCACAATACTGGAACAGCAGGGAATTTAGAAGTCTATATGACTTTTATCTACATAGTAGGTTCCACGCTAAGGATCTTTAAATCTATTCATTATGACCATACAACTAGGTAGATAAATATAGACAATAGTAAGCCTGTCGAAGATGATATTGCCTAAGACCAGCACAGACAAACCTCCCAAGCCTGTTGCTGATTACGCAGTTGCAAACTTCTTCTTCGTAGAATTTTCTCCATCACAACACTAGTAGAAGTCTGAGGGTCAGGGCGGTCAAAAAGGCCTTCATCAGTAGCGAAACTGTCGGAGCTGCTTGACCTTGAGAAGGGAACGCTAGACAAGCACCCACGGTTTGCGTGCTTTCGGACAAGGTATTCTCTCAGCAAACTATCAACTTCTCTGTGCAACCCACCAGGTATAGACACCTACAAAGTTTAGATGCCACATAAAAAGAGCTTCTCAAGAACAATTAAACAGATTATATTCCACCATCCCCCAAATTCCTCAATTTGCTATCTGGATGTTATCATGTAGTACATTTCGCCAAGGACCTTTTGGCCTGGCTGGAGCTTTTACACACAAGTGTCGTATGAGTAGACCTATTGGACAAACCACTAACAACATTCTCATTATTTTATCCTTCCACAGCTTATTCTTGCACAGAAGTAGAAGCTTAGATTGAAGCTTCTCCTAATTATGCTTACCAGAGTGGAGAAATCATTCCAGAAGCCAAACAAACAGGCACTAAAGAAAAATGGTAGAAAATCACATTAAAAAGTTAATCATCGGTTGGGCGTACCTCTCTTTGTGGTCTTTTCTCATCAAGATCCGATCTGTAGTTAGGAAGGGGTGCCTTACTGAAAACCACCACTTTCGAATACTGGCGGCTGAAAGCAATGGCAAACATACAATTATCAAGATGAGGAACATAAATTACTGAAAATTACGCTTATATGTTAAATTTTGGAGGAAAGAAGGAAAACACAAAGGTACCTGTACAAGCCCATCCTATCAGCTAATGCTGCAAGTTGTTCGTAGTCACGTCTGTCCTTTCTCTCCCTAGATATCACTTCTTGCTCACTTTCATTTCGCAAAAGCATGTTTAGCTTCCACTTCCATTCATCAACATTGTCAAGAGTGGAAGAACCCTAATAGGATCATCAAAAGAAAAAAAAAATCACAAAACAAACTCGATACATATCAAAATTGGTGAAAAGATAAATCTATATAAAGTGATGAGATCAATCGTGATGTGGGCAATAAGATACAAAAGCATTTGCCATCACAAGTTAATATCCACCAAAGCCTCACGACACCTTCTCATAAGTACTACAGATCTGAATATCTTCTTAGTTGCACACATAATGCACAATTCGAGACGGAGCTAAAACTTCCTACATTCCAGACTAAGTTACATTTGAAAAACCCACCAATAAGAACCAGCTCCAATTCGAGTGTATTGAAACTGGATTATCTTAATAGCCAAACAAGAGTTAGCAAATGTCATTGCTCCAAAAGTACCAAAATGCTATACATTTTGCTATTAAGGGTTTTGAAAAGTAAAAAACATCATAGACTGCATAGATTTTTCTAGTTGGGTGCCTCATTAGACAATTTGTAACAGAAATGCTTCACATCTTGTTCATTTTGCGACGAGCGGTCCATACATAAGAGGCATCTACTCACTAAATATTTTTTTTTTATAGTTTGATAGTATTGATCAAAACCAACAGTATGAATCACCAATTTAGGTGATCTACAAATAAATTTTACTGAAATTTCGCATATAGTGTTATAGTAAAAACTGACATTTTTATGTATGAAATTCAAACCAATTTGAACCGAGTAAAAGCTAAGCGTTAACCAAGCTATTTTGAGGATCACATTGGAACTAATTCGAAGACAATTTCGAATGTTCAATTACTTCAAAAAATTGCCATGCTTTTTCCCACCCGACTTAAGTATACCACCATCAAGTCACAAAAATTCGGATTGGAAAGTGGTACAAATTCAAAAATTTTGCTTCAATCCATCTATACCGAATCAAATATTCGCACTCCTAAGCAACTTCCTTAAAAACTAAGAAACGAAAAGGATACGGGGGAGATGAAACCGACCTTGTTGGATCCGGCGGAGCACTCCCAATCCCGATCGGAATCATCGTCGGAACAGTCGTCGTACGCGTACCGCGAGTAGTGCGCGCTCTGCTGCCGGAAGTAGGGGAACGCGTCGCCGGCGCCGCCGGGCGAGCGGCGGCGCACGTTGAGCTCGGCGCTCCGGCCGCCGCCGTCGCGCCAGTCGGAGTCGGCGGCGGAGGCAGATCGGGGGGGCTCGGCGAGGGAGCCGTTGGCTGAGGCGATGACGGAGCGGAGGCGGGGGATGGGCGGGACGTAGACCCCGCCCTTCATGGCGCCGCGGGAGCTAGGGTTAACGCTAGGGTTAGGGTTTCGGAGGGTGAGGGGTCTATTAGGGTTAGGGTTTCTGAGGAGTGAGGAGCGGAGAGGGAGTAGAGGAGACGGTGTTGTTGGGGAGAGTCGGGGACGCATGCGTACGCGGCCCCTTAAGACGGCGGCGAAGAGCATGATAACGGCTCACATCTCGCGTGCTCTCCCTACTTTATATATCGTGCCCCGAGATAGTTGTGTGTTCACAGTGCTGGGTTTTTTTTTTTTTTTTTTTTTTTTTTCGTTTGGAAATGAAATTTGAATTTAATTTTTTTTGAATTTTAAATATTTATTTAAATAGTCTTTTTTTATTTTTCTAGTGCGACCTCCGCACTGGGGATTGTTTAGAATCACAAAGTTGGAGAGCAAAAATTATAACTTTTACGAAATCGAAAAGACTAATTTTTATGATCCTGCAATTTTATTATCGAAACAAATGCTAACGCCTGCGACTTTTTTGAAAATAACCACACTCTTACATAGAATACAAAAAAAACTATGTAAATATGAAATTATTATATTGTTTCTGGTTAGACTCTTTACCATTTTTTATATCTTGTATTGTATAATAACTGTTATAAAGAGGAACATGGGAAATTTGTATTTCACCTCTGAATAGTGAGTAGACCTAATCGGGTCGGGCTTAATTGGGCCGAATTTCAATATATAGCGGGTCAGGTCCGGTCCAGCCCGGCGCAATCTAACAGGCCTCCTGTCATGGGCCTCTTTCTCATAATATATCAATTTAATAATTTTAAATTAGTTAATGATACCTAAAAAAAAAAAACTATTATATATATTTATATATATATATATATATATATAGAGAGAGAGAGAGAGAGAGAGAGAGAGTCCGGCTAGAATACTATCGATAGCACCAAACAATTGGTGCTATCAAGTTTTCAGCCGTTGGAGGAAAATATATGCGGTTGGAATTATAGTGGCCCCCTAAGATTTTTACTATTCAACCAACCACCTAGTAAACCCTAGGGGACCACTATAATCTCAACCGCAAATTTTTTAATCCAACGATTAAAAACTTGATAGCACTAATTGGCTTGGTGTTATCGATAGTATTCTAGCCTATATATATATATATATATATATATATATATATATATATATATATATATATATATATATATATATAGCATAGGGCTACTATACTCTTATGAGTATAAACCCTTATACTCATATCTTTTTCACCCTTGGATGAAGAAATGTGCGGTTAGGATGATAGTGGTCTCCCTAGGGTTTACTAGGTTGTTGGGAAAATAGTATAAATCCTAGGGACTCTTATAATTCTAACCGCATATTCTTTCATCCAAGGGATAAAAATTTATGGGTACAAAAAATTTTACTCATAAAAGTATAGTAGCCGGACCATATATATATATATATATATATATATATATATATATATATATATATATATATATATATATATGGTATCAATAGCACAAAGTCATTGGTGTTATTAAGATTTTAGCCATTAGATTAAGAAATGTATGGTTATAATGATAGTGGTCCCCTATGGTTTAGTGATTGGTTGGTTAAATAGTATGATCTAAGAGTTGGAAATGATCAAAGGAGTTGATCTAATTGTGGAAAACTTGGTAGCACCAAATTCTTGGTGCTATCGATAGCATAGTAACCGAACTCTCTCTCTCTCTCTCTCTCTCTCTCTCTCTCTCTCTATATATATATATATATATATATATTCGAACTATATTGAGCCTATCCCAGCTCGTGTTAAGTCCGTTAAAATTTTGAGTTGAAAATTTAGTTCGTATTCAACTCGTTTATTAAATGAGCTGATCGATCTGAAATTCATTTCGATTCTAACACGAACTAGTTAGCTTGCATACTATGAGCAGCTGAATTGCCACCCTAAATGCATGTATGGTAGCTATTTATGTGTTTGTGCGTGCTGCCCTCACACACGCAAAATATACACATATAGGTTTGTTGGTCAGGACTTGGGCTGGTTATGATCAGCCCAATTAGGCCCTAAATTATTTTGGATCTAAATTTGAGTCCGATCCAAATCCAAAGTTATTTTTCGACTACCCAAAAACCAACCCAACCAGGAATAAATACTTAAGGATGCAATTGTCATTTCAGTTGTCATGCTGTCTGTTTCGTTTATTTTGAAATAAACTTAACTGAAAATATGAAACAACTAAATTTCGAACTCGAGATCTCGAATATCAACCATCAAACGTTTTGCCACTTACACTAGAAACGATCAATATGTGTGCATCCTTTGAAATCCACTTTTTAACATGTAAGTGTTCTTACAAACTAATTTAACCTTCTCGGTATATATGCCCTGGACTAGGGGTGTAATGTAAGCCGTACTGTTTCGGCACAACCCACATTAACTCTAGCCGCAAAGGGATGGGGACCAACTCGGCACAGGCCGACGGCCAAATAACACAGGCCGTGTTGGACCGAGTCGGGCTAATGATGGCCCGTTAATTTTTTTTTTTAAAACAAAATAAATTTTCTATGATGGCTCTATCCAATACTAAAGAGGGTCACAAAAGGTTCTCAAACCAACCCTTTCCTTGGGAAGTATATATATATATATATATATATATATATATATATATATATATATATATATATATATATATATATATGAAATTTTAATTTTTAATATTAAATAATATATAATTATTTTAAAAAAGTTATCGGGCTGTGTCGGTCGGCCTAATAGCAAGGTTCAGACCCAGAGGATCGGCATGGCCCGCACATGATGCAGGCCGACCGTGTCGGGCCACGGGCCGGCGAGGTGCAGCCCAGTCGGGGCATTTAGCACAGCCCTAAAACTGAGGGATGCTAGGTGTACATCCCTTTAGGGGTGTACACTCCTACACCCCACCTCATCCTGAAATGGGTATTATTTCACTCGTCACATCGAGTGACGAGTAGAATTCACCCCACCCATGATGTGGTGGGGTGTAAGATATACACCCCTAAAGGGGTGTATATTTATATATACCAGTTTTATATCAATTATGAATTATTTTGAATGGATTATTTAATCTTTTAAAATTTTATTTGATTTAAGTAAACCAACGACACTTTAATTTTATAATTTATGTTAATTACTTATGATAATAAATTTACAATTATAAGAATTATATGAAATATACTAATTAAATATGTAAAGATAAAGGATGGATTCAAATTTTATATGTTTGGTTGAAAGAAAAAAATATATATTTATTTAGTTCGGTAAAAAAAAAAATAAATGAAGAAAGTTTTTCGGAGTTTGAATTTTCGTTTTCCACCGATTTTTAGCGAAAAATAAAAACACGCTATTTTTCTTAAATCAATAAAAATAGTTTTCGAATTTTTTTTATTATTATAAAAATACACAAAAAAATAATTTTCACTGTTATAGCGTCAACAAAACACACCCTTAATATCAGATAACACTTTACTTTCGTTATACTTAGTACAATTAAAATAGTCATCATATATTATTCTCCAATTTAAATTGATGATCAACAATTATATATAAAGCAACAATTGATATATTAAGAGTTTAATGATTGATACTTGAGATTTCAAAATTAGAAATCTAAAATCTTCTCATATTTTAATTAATTAATTATTTTTTTTTTAAAAAAAAAGGAAACAGCAATATTAGGAGCCTTACCTTGTGATTTTTTTTTTTTTTTTTTTTTTTTTTTTTTTTTTTTTTGCAAATTAAGCAAAGCGTGACAAATTTGACTGATGCCACATGGCCCTTGATCACTAATTAAGACAAGTCGGAAGTCAATTAGTCAATATTCCTTCCCCACTAGTATTCACCGTACAATTTTTTAATACACATTTCAACTTTATAGTTGTGACTAAGTAATTAATGCTGTTACATCTTTTATGTCACATTCTTAATTTTTTTTAAGAATGGACCCTCGCCACATTAAAGTGGAGAGGTAAAAATTGTATTATAAGAACATCAAACAACTTAGAACGCTACAAGAGCAATTATGTGGAAAGGCTCTCTCTTCCACAGTTTGGCCTCTCCGTCGAAATCTTGTTTTGTGATAGCATGTCTCCTTCTCCTCCTCACTTGTGCTGGAGTCGCAGAAGGTCGCAAGAATCATGTCAGTTGTTCTTCGTCGTGCGGGCATCTCCACGACATCAGCTATCCTTTCCGTTTGAAGAGCGATCGGCCGCGATGCGGATCCAAAAGCTACGAGATTCTCTGCGTCGACGGCGGCAAACCTATGCTGGAGTTGGGGTCGGCAAAGTACTACGTAACCAACATCTCGTACACAAACATGACTATTAGTCTCGTCGATCCGGTCTATGTAAATGATGATAAATATTGCCTTCTTCCTCTCCAATCTCCACCACCTGATTTTTCATTCTTGTATTACTTCACTGGAAGATATTGGGCTCTCTTTGTGAATTGCACGAGGCCAATATTCCACGACGACACGTACCAGCACGTGCCTTGCCTGAGCAGTAACAACGACTCGTTTGTGTATGCAGTAGTTTCGAATTCCGACTACACGAGTGTGGATTTGATTGAGCCCTCATGTGGATTTCTGGCCTCGATTCCTATGCCTGACGGTGATGTCATGAATCTGAACGCCACTGGTATTTTTGAGCTCTTAAAGGGAGAATTCATGCTTTCGTGGAACGTAGGCGGTCGACCAGAATCTGTACTAATTGGTGTATGCTTGAAAGAAGCAAAAAGGTACGAAACACTACCCATGTATAACTAGATTACTATACTATCGATAGAACTAAATTTTTGATGTTATTAGATTTTTAACTCTTGAACGAGAAGATGTGTGGTTAGAATGATAGTGGACTATTTGAGTTTAGTGGATGGTTATCTAAGAGGTGAAAATAATTGAAGGGGTAGATCTAACGGTGGAAAACTTGGTAGCACCAAATATTTTGTGCTATTGATATATAGCATAGTAGCCAAACTCTCTCTCTCTCTCTCTCTCTCTCTCTCTCTCTCTCTCTCTCTCTCTCTCTATATATATATATATATATATATTATTAGAGTTCACCTAGTATTGCTACCAAACCTTCATGCAATTTCAAATTTACTGTGGAGTTTAAAAGAAAAATTCTCAGTTATAAGATAGTTTTTCAAAGGTTAAGAAGCTATATTTGCCAAATATTTAATATAGAGCAACTAAATTATATAAAAAAGTCATTGCTCCTAAATTTAGAATAGCACTATTCCACCAAAATGGTATTTCGAAATAATCGGAAATAGTGAGGCTTTACCGGGATAAAATATTCTGTTAAAAAAAGTATCCCGTTTGATAAAATATCGGAGATAACTTTCGTTATCCTCGTTTTATTTCCGAACCAAACGAGGTCATTAAATTTCAAGTCATTATATATTCTTTGTCTTGTTCTTGGTTAACAGCTTGATTTTTTTATGTACGTAATTGTAACAACTACTGAATCAGACATAGGTTCGTTTTCTTTTAGAGTTCAAATTCCGTCTTCAAGAAGGAAAACAAAAGCAAGCTATCTTAAAATATAGATAATTAGTTTTCATTCCACATGAAACTAGCATATATCATAATGGCATATTTTGCAGTAAGTTTGCCAATTTGACGACCAGCAAAGGGCTTCTCTCCATGCCATACTCCTTGGTAAATAGCGAGGTCTATTTCTTACAATGTATGAACGATATATACAGCAGCAATCACTATTTTCGCTATGCGGTCGCCGTGGTTGTTGTAATAGAGATTGTGCAGCTTTTACTAGGTAAACCTACAAAATGATTAAGTGACATGTGGAAAACCTTCTCTTTTTTTTTTGCTCTTTTTTTTTTGCTCCTCTCTAATCAACTAACCTATATATGTGATTTTTTTTTCAGTATTATTGATGTTAGGGAGGTTCGTTTTTGCACCTCTTTCGCTTCTCATTTTACTAGCTTATAACTTTTGGAGCAGTCATGTGTCCATCGACATTGTAGAAAAGTTTCTCCGAGACCAACAAATGTTCTCACCTATGAGATATTCCTACACTGATATCATTGCGATCACGGGCCACTTTAGAGAGAAGTTAGGACAAGGAGGATTTGGGTCGGTCTTTAGAGGTACACTCTTAAGTGGCCAACATGTTGCCATCAAGATGCTCGGAAATTCTCAATTCAACGGAGAAGAATTCATCAATGAGGTCTCAACAATTGGTAGGATTCACCATGTAAATATAGTGCGACTTGCTGGTTTTTGCTCTGAGGGATCAAAGAGGGCTCTAGTTTATGAGTACATGCCTAAGGGATCATTAGACAAGTATATCTTCTCAGCAAGAGGAACTAGTTGTAGGCCCTTTTCCTGGGATAAGCTCAATGAAATAGCACTTGGGGTGGCTCATGGTATTGATTACTTGCATCGAGGATGCGACATGCAGATTTTACATTTCGACATCAAACCGCATAATATTCTCCTAGACCACCATTTCAACCCAAAAGTTTCAGATTTCGGACTCGCGAAGTTGTACCCAAAGGATTATAGTCTTGTTTCTCTTAGTGCAGCACGAGGAACCATTGGATATATTGCTCCCGAATTGGTATCGAGAAACTTTGGGACTATATCTGACAAATCTGATGTCTATAGTTTTGGAATGCTATTATTGGAGATGGCGGGAGGTAGAAGAAATGTGGACCGAACAATGGAAAATACAAGCCAAGTTTACTATCCTTCTTGGATCTATGATCAACTTATACAAAACGATGGGATCATTGAAATAGATAACAATATTGAGATTCATGAAGTAGAAAGAAAGCTATGTAAAGTAGGGTTATGGTGCATTCAAATGAAATCGTCAAATCGCCCTTCTATGGACAAAGTTGTAGAGATGTTGGAACGGGATACGGATAACATGCAAATGCCGCCAAGACCTTTCTTTTCATTCTCGCAGCCGACCTCTGCAAGACAGTCTTCCATGCAATACGCTTCAACAGAATTATCGATCATTTCCGAGCAGGAAGACTGTTTGGATTCAGACAAATAATATAAGGGAGATAATTTCTTACTTCAGTTACTCAATGTTAAGTTTGTTGTTGTGTGGAGCAACTCAATTATTAATGTTTAGAGCATTTCATGGCTAATAACTTAGTGGAGGGATATATCTTCATGCATGTGTATGCCACTTTCTGATAAAATTTATATTTTTTTAAAAATAATATATAATGATGAAGAAGAAAAGAAAGAAACAAGTGCAATCAATATGCGTTGATCTATGGAATTATCTATAGAGTAAATTGCTCCCTCCTTACTACACTAACCTTCATGAAAGTTTTTCTTTAGGACCTATCTATATTTTTTTAATGCTTATTGAACTTCATTCAATGTAGTAAATTGGTCGATTCTATCATCGGCTAATAATAGCCTAAGACACAAAGTAAGAAAGAAGAAGGATTAGGTATCAAGGATATGGAATCGATGAACATGATGCCCTTAACTAAGTGGTGGTGGCGCTTCTTCAATGAACCAAAATTGCACTGGAACAAGTTGGTTAGGACCCTTCACTACATCAGAAGAAGGCCGTTACATGACGGAAGAGCCTTCAAACCTCATTCGTAGTGGTGGAGCGTGTTGCATTGCTGAGACGTGTTGAAATGCAGTATAACCTACAAACTAGGAGATGACAGGAATATTAAGTTTTAGTCTAACATTTGGTTAGGTTAGACCTCCTTACGCACATAGTTTCTAAATATTTTTGACAATTTAAGAAATAAGAAAGTCAGAGTGTTTCAGTGCTGGAACTCAAATGGGTGGAGAAGGTGTTACATATGTCGTGAATTTGTTGTGTCTCAATCAATATAAATTTATTGATAATTATATTATCTTAAATATTAAGATAAATCAAATATTTTATTTCTCACCAAAATCGAAACAATAATAAAGATAATTTAACATTTAATCAACAAAATATACTAACAATACAAGAATTAAACCAATTCTGAAGTAAACCAATTCTCAACTAGTGTTCTAAAACATAATTCCATTCAATATACATCCAATAGTTGCAACACACTAAATAAAAAAAAAGTTTAAACAATTTTAAAGATAGTCAACAGTTGAGTTTTCAATAGTTTGTAAAAATTTAAATAGCTCGATGGTTTCCTCCACTTGTAGGCTAATGACGTGTATTTGATGATGGATGGTTTGGAGAGAATGCGTCAATCAAATTAATATTACCATCCACAACCTAAAAAAGTATCAAACAATTAAAAAATTATTAATTATACTAAAGTACAAAAATATTCAAATATATTGTTAGTAATATGAAGTAAACGATTAACTTAATGATAACAATAACTAGTGATAATCAAACTAAAATCTTAAGAAAAGCTAAGAATAGAAAAAAATATTACAAGGGGATACAATATAACTTACCTAATGTAGTAGCCTCGATCCCCGTGCAACTTTTTCCATGACCTACGGTGCGGAACACCTATTAGTGGTGTATCGGACCCGCAACGCGTCAAATGGATGCGTTGGACGGACTCTGTGAAGCTTCTGGATTGAGCCTGCCTTCCGGCTGTTTTCATCAGACTATAGAAAGGGTTTCAGCCTAATCCGAGGCCAAATTTGGATTCAGCGTGGAAAAACGGCAAAAATCGACTATTTACTCTTGTTTTTCTGAGTCCGGATGCCCAAAAACGGACACCCGAAAATTTTCTGTATGTTTTGGTGCATGGGAGAAGCCGTGGGCCGGTCGAATGCCACGTGGCGGCCACTGATTGGTCGGCACATGCGGCGCGGTCCACAGAGAATTGCGATGGTGCATGGACCGGGTGTGGGGGACACGCGGTGGCCTCGGATTGGCGGGCTCACGCAGCGCTGTCCACGGAGACGCGCGGGCTGGCGCATGCACCGGGGCGGGCCACGTGGCGGCCTATGAGTGGTCGGCTCACGCGCGCAGTCCACGCATCAGGGGGAGCAGGCGGGGGCAGGTGACCGCCGTACGCGAGGCGCCACGTGGCGCCCGGCGATTGGCGGGCGCCACCCACCCCACGTACCCCGGTCGGGCCACACGATGGATCCCCAGCGGCCCCGCACACGTTGTCCGCTGTTCGGGACACGTGTCGGGCGCTGGGCGATCTGGGCGTTGGTCGCGGGCCGGGTCGGGGGGAGGGTTTGGGCACTATAGCCGCCCGAAACCCCCCGGGCGCCCGAAAATTGGGCACGAAAGCCCAATAAGGTGGTTTTTTTTGGATTTCTTTGGTGAGGGCCTATAAATAGCCTCCTTTCTTGGGCCTTTTACTCTTTTTCACGAGCCCATCTTGTAGGGTTTAGGTTAAAAAGGATCTAATAGGGGAAAAAACACCTAGAGGGGGGTGAATAGGTGTAAACAATAAACACTCAAAAATTCATTGTGCGATAAAACCCAATGCGGAAAAATAAAAGAACACACAAGAATTTTTACGTGGAAAACTCCAAACCGGAGTAAAAAACCACGGGACCGATAACACGGTGAAATCCACTAGAGTTAACACACGTACAAGGTGATATAACGTACTCACAGACGACTCAACCTTTTACCATACGCCCCTAGTCGATCTTCTCCGCTCGCTCCACGACGCTTCTCGAATCCACGATCCGCGCGCCAACGCTGAATCCACAGCGTCCAACGTCGAGTCCACGACGTCCGACCGAATCCACGGTCTTCACCCAATGGTACGCTTCGAATCCACGAACGCACCTCGCTCCGAATCCACGAGAGCGATAACACCTTGAATCCACAAGGCCACGCGAGTCCACGCGCCGATTTTGGGGTAAATCGTTGTTTGTTTGGGTGGTGATGATCCGCCGAATACTTAGATCAAGAGTAGATCGGAAATACCATCTAAGTATTCATTAGTTTGATTCAACTCAAGATATGAGTATGAAAACCTAGAATCAAACTAATCAATATAGATGAAGAACCATTAAATAGATCTAATGATTTCCGTTCTTCTCTATATGTGGATCTAAGGCCGTATAAAATGATATTTGAAAATGACGGCTCTTTTTCCATTGTGGATGCCCTAGAAATGAAATGGAAGGGCTATTTATAGGTTAGAAACCCTAGGAAGAATATTCGGATCAAAAACAAACTTTTCTGGAAAGTTTTACGGACGGCGATCCGGATTGCGCAAGTCACGATCCGGATCGCAGACGCGTAGAGAGCAATTTCCAGAAAACCGCCTGTTCGGGATCCGGATCATAATCTACGATCCGGATCGTTCATACAGTTTTACCAGAACAATGTGTTCGGGATCCGGATTGAATTCCTGATCCGGATCGTTCAAGCCAACAGGTAAAACTCATGTTCGGGATCCGGATCATCAAATGCCATGATCCGGATTGAACTAGTGTATGAACGAACACCCTTCGGGATCCGGATTGAAAGACACGATCCGGATCCTGAACATGTCCCATGTCCAGTTTTTGATGAATATGCAATTAAAACCTCTTCCAGGTGTTTCTACACTATAAGAAGTATTCGGATCATCAAAATTATTTAGTTAAACGTACCTGATCCTTTTGAATTCTTCTTTCTTGAGATTGAGGTATATGATCCAAAGTTTCTTCATCTTCAATCTTCAAGACTTAAACTATTCACGAAATACGCCAACTCAAATTCCGTAACAATCTCCCCCTTTGGCGGTTTCGTGACAAAACACAGATCCACAAAGAAAATTCAAAAAGGATATTTTTGTTGCTATCACCATACAACAAAAATTTACAAAAGAGTTCCAGAAAATAAAAACATGAGATAAACTCCTAGAACAGACTCTAGACTTAGACATCTGTAACTTCTGCACACAGAAAACATTCTTGACAAACAAAATCGTTAGATACCTCAAGAATTGAAACATTGAAAACCAAATACAGAGATAGAGTTTGATCTCATCATGACATTTGAAAGAATCAGATATGTGAAAGAACATAGTTAAAACCAACATATCTTCTAAGCAGTTGAAAACCAAATGTCAAAGTATGTTAGTCCAACATCAACTTGTTAGTCATATTACATGCCCAAATAGTTAGTCAAATAGTTAGTATAGAAGCATGTCACAATCCACAAAAGAAAACCCAAGTTGAGTTGAGATTCATACTTACCTTGATTCATTCACAGTCATTGTTCAGAGTTCATTGTTTTTCATTGTTCAGAGTTTATAACTCTTCAACTCTCACTCTCATTCTCTCCCCCTTTTTGTCACAAATAAAGCCAAAAATGTAGCATGAGCTACAATATGTAAGGAGAGTAAACAAAAAGTTCATAAGTTTCTAACAATATGCACAAAAGAGAATTAACCTAAGAATATGCACAAACTGAGAGTTAAACTAGACTAAAAGAATCAACTAAACTAATCCAAATTCAGTTATCGAGAAATAAATCCTGCACAAAAAGACAAAGTTAGTTATCAGAATCTGAAAAGTCTGAACTCATGCAACCAATCTTGGACATAATCTTTCGCATCCGCTTGTCCATTGAGTTTATTTTCTTCGTGATGGTGATGTGAGCTGCTGTGGTTAGCTCCAGTTCATTCGCAACCCTTTGTTGTTCCTTCAACATTCGTTCCTGCTGAACGGATAGTCGTTGCTGCAACTTGAAAATTGAAGTCAATGATGCTTCATCATCTGTGCCAGGTGCTTGATGAGATGGTGATGCATCCGTGTCAGGCTTCTTTCCAAATGCAGAAGCTTGAGTGACATGAGGCAGCTTGTGAAGAGATTTGACAATTGTGGACTCATCTATCATGTTCAAACATTGATGATACGTCGCCGAGGTGATGTCAACTTGAAATTTCTGTAAGATCCTCATTATGATCAATGGAAAAGGAATTCTTTCGGTAGGATGAGGATGCTCAACATATCGTGTCATTCTGTTCCAGATGATGTATGGTATGTTGACATTCAATGCCCTTGCTTCTGACGGGTGTCCTATGAGATATAAGAACAACAACCGTTCCCATCTCACAACCTTCGTCTGCATGTTTGGAAGTATATTGTAGCAAGTGATGAAGTTCAGGAAGCGATATTCCAGACGAAGTTCTTTGGATCGAACTGATTTGTTCGTTGATTGAGTTCCCTCGAGACAAATCCCCTCAATAACTTTACACCATAAAGTATTTGTCAAATCCACTCCTTTCAGATAGTGAGCTCCTCTTCCGCTTGCTTCCATTCCCAAAACCTCACCAATCAACTGTGGGGTGATTTTAATTCTCGTTCCTTGGATATTCGTATAGAATTCCATCGGACCGTTCTCAAATTCGCGAAGATGCCGTGCGTTGGTATAGAAGGTCCTCACATGGTGCAGGCAGTATCCGAGAGTTTCCGGGAAGCGACATACTTGAATGAGATTTGCTTCATCAATCAAAGTACCAAATTCAGGAGAGTGACTTCGTAGAGCTTCAATGTTCACGTGTCTTTCGCCAATGCATTCGCGATGTGCAAATGCTCTAAGCCGGTCATTGTTAACAAACACTTCTTCATCTCGTGGCGGAGAGTCCGGAGCTATTGGTGGTTCAACATCGGTCTCCTTTCTCCGTCCAAAACGTCGAGCGAGCCGCTTACGTTTTAGAGAAATAGTTGGGGCAGGCATAGGAGCCTTCCCAGAGTTCACTGGTGCTTTTCCTTTTTGCTTCGAGTCAGCAGGCACAAACTCGTCATCATCATCGTCATCCGTTAACATGTCCCAGTGTACTTCATCTGGGTTTTTCTCAAGTTCAGTATCACTGATAATTTCAACCTCTCCTTTTCTTTGAACTTTCTTAGCCCTCTTCAACTTATTAGTTGGTCTAGTGAGCACCATCGAGATAAGTAACAGTACCAACCAGGAGAAAGCCATTGATCCTAGTGCTTTGAGTTTAAAGAAATGTCCTGTGAAAACCAACTCAAGAACATATGAAAAATTGTCAATTTTGAAAAATTTAAACATTGTACCTAGACAATCATAATCATATAGAGAAGCCAAGAATCAAATTAGTTTTCCAAAAAGAATTTTAAAAATAGATCAATTCATGATTTACAAAAATTCCTCTTTTATGCCCTAAAACCGAATTTTTAGAAATCGAAGCCTAAAAACTCGTTAATCATGAAAAACCCAGCATAAAAGCAAAACTAATTGATCCAGAGTTCTTATTTCAAAAGAAATTTGATCAAAAACCATTCACAAACGAAAAAATCCATCTTTTCAACTCACGTTTGATGAAAAAACCTAAAAACTGTGAAAAACCGAGTTTTGATCATGAAAACTTACTTGAATCCGAAGAACTTTGAGTTTTGAAGCACCAGGAAGCAAGAAATCTAGAGAGAGAAACTCTAGAAGCTTGGAAACCAGAAATTAGGGTAAAGAAATCTTGAATCTGAAGGTTTCTATAAGAACCCTAGCCGCGATCCGGATCGAGATCCGGATCGGATACAGAAAATCCTGCATCGGATCCGGATCACTTGCCACGATCCGGATCGGCTACCCGCAGGAAGAATCCTGCGTTCGGGATCCGGATCACTTGCCACGATCCGGATCGGCTACACCTTTTTCTCCAGAAAAATTAAGAAAAATACAATAAAATCCAGAAAAAGTATGTAAGCACTTTACCATGTCAACTTTAAACAAATAGCATCGTTTCATACAACAAGAAATAGATTATGCAAAATCTATCAAAAATATCCAAAAATGAAACGAAGATTTACGAAAGTTAAAACACTTAAAGTTGAACAACTTCAATTACATCTATCCTGATCTTATGTGTAATGCCTTTATCAAATCATCAATTTCAGTAAAGAAAATGAAGTACCAAGATCAATAGATGTTTGAAATCCCAGATAAGTTAGATAATATATCTAGACAATCTGTTGAAGGAGTGGCTCTTTGAGCATCTTTTACTAAAAATCCCACCTTATACCAACCATGAAATACGACTGAGTCAAGTATTTCAATATGAGTTTCATCAACAATTTTCAAAACAAAAATTTGCTTTTCATTCATGGAGTATCTTTTTCTTTCATTTTCTCCATGTGGTGGTAGTTTTCACACTCCTCATTGGGATGTAACTCTTTCCACATCTTTTGAGCATTTCACATTTCATTGACTCCCCCTCAATTGGCTATCAATTATTTAATATATAAGGTATTCAACCAAACCATTGATCTCGAATTCATACTCGACTAAGCAATCAAATATGATAATGACTATACCAAGAGATCATTGAGAGAGAAATTGACTTTGATCACTTAAAAGATGGTTTAATTAACGTAAATGATCATTGCAACATTGAAATATTATGACATCAAAACATAATAAATTTCTAAATGCATAAAAGGATGCAATTAAAGTCAATTATGATTTATGCTCAATTAATGTGCTATGTACAAAACATAGATAAAGAACAAAACAAAAAAGAACAAAAACAAAACCTAATCTAAGCAAAGGTTTCAAAAGAGGTTATTTCAAGGAAAGCATGCCAATTGCTTTACGCAAGTGAATAAAACGTTTTTGATCCAAAGGTTTTGTTAAGATGTCAGCTAATTGATCCTCAGTTGAAATATATGACAGTTGAAGAATGTTTGATTCAACTAGCTCTCTAAGAAAATGATATCTAAGTTCAATATGTTTTGTTCTAGAGTGCAACACAGGGTTTTTAGAAATGTTAATAGCACTAGTGTTGTCACATAAAATGGTTACCGAAGATGTTGAAATTCGGAAATCGCTCAACACGCTCTTCATCCAAATCAATTGGGTTGAACAACTTCCTGCAGAAATGTACTCCGCTTCGGCAGTCGAGAGTGCTATGCAGTTCTGTTTTTACTGTGCCATGCAACAAGGCAGTGGCCAAGATAGAAGCATGCACCACTCGTGCTTTTCCGGTCATCCACCGATCCAGCCCAATCGGCATCTGAGTATCCAACAATATCCAAAGTCGTTCCCATAGGATACCAAATTCCGAAATTGATTGTACCTTTGATATACCGGATGATCCGTTTCACCGCTTTCAGGTGAACCTCCTTCGGTGCTGATTGATATCTCGCACAAATCCCAACACTGAAGGATATATCCGGGCGACTAGCCGTGAGATATAGTAGACTTCCAATCATACTGCGGTACAGTTTCTCGTCTACATTCTCACTTTGTGATTCACTTCCAAGTCCCTTATGGCTAGTTCCCATTGGAGTCGGAAAATCCTTAGAATTTTCAAGATCAAACTTTTTGACCAACTCCAGTGCATACTTGGATTGACACAAGTGAATTCCTTCATCGTTTTGTTTAACTTGTAATCCAAGAAAATAATTCAATTCGCCCATCATGGACATCTCAAATTCGCTTTCCATGGTCTCCGCGAATTTAGAAGCATCATTATCTCTTGTTGCTCCAAAAACAATGTCATCGACATAGATTTGAGCAACTATGAAATTGTTTTGATAATGCTTCACAAAGAGAGTCCTGTCAGCTCCCCCTCGAGTGTAGCCCTTTTCCAAAAGGTGCTTTGTCAACCTTTCGTACCATGCTCGCGGTGCTTGTTTCAGACCGTAAAGAGCCTTTTTCAGACGAAAAACATGGTTAGGTAGTTTATGATCCACAAAACCTTTCGGTTGAGCTACATAAACTTCCTCATTTAAAAATCCATTTAAAAAGGCGCTCTTAACGTCCATTTGAAATAATTTGATTTTAAAATGACAAGCAATCGCAAACAATATACGAATGGACTCGAGTCTAGCTACAGGGGCGAAAGTTTCATCAAAGTCTATACCTTCTACTTGAGAATAGCCTTGAGCAACTAACCTTGCTTTGTTCCTGATGATAGTACCTTCTTCGTTTTTCTTGTTCTTGAAGATCCATTTGGTACCTATCACATTGTGTTGCTTCGGAGGCTTCGTCAATTCCCAGACTTTGTTTCGCTCGAATTGATGGAGCTCTTCCTGCATTGCTTTAATCCAGTAATCATCTTGGAGAGCTTCATCAACATTCCTTGGTTCGATTTGAGATACATAGCATGCAAATCCGCAAACCAATTGTCTCCGTGTTCTAACTCCTTCTTGTGGATCTCCAATTATGTTCGATTCAGGGTGATCCTTGGAGATGCGTAACGTTTGAGGTAGAGGAGTAGGCGGAGGTACACGAGATGATTCCTGCACATCAGATAAGCTTGAAGAACCGTTAGATGCATCAACATTATTATCGAAAGAATTGTTAGAAGAAGATGCATTAGCAGGTGTATCATCATCAAGAGAGATATCGAGGGTAGATTTTTCAGATTCAAAGTGAAAAGCTTCATCTACCTTAACATTTATCGATTCTACGATCGTCTTAGATTCTAAGTTAAAAACTCGATATGCTCTGCTGTTTGTAGAATAACCTAAGAAAATCCCTTCGTCACTTCGAGAGTCAAATTTTCCAAGATTTTCACGATCACGTAAAATAAAACACCGACTCCCAAAGATGCGAAAATATTTGATGTTAGGTTTTCTACAAAACCAAAGTTCATATGGTGTATTCAAAGTCCCCGGGCGCAAATACACTCGATTGATAACATAGACAGCAGTGTTCACCGCTTCAGCCCAAAAATATAAAGGTAAGTTCCGGCTGTGAAGCATAACACGTGCCATCTCCTGTACGACCCTGTTTTTGCGCTCGACTACACCATTTTGTTGAGGTGTGTAAGGTGCGGAGAATTCATGTTTAATGCCATTAGAAGTGCAAAAATCAATGAATTTGGAATTTATGAATTCCCCACCTCTATCACTCCTAACTCGAGTAATCCTTTCATTCTTTTCTATCATAATACGATTGCAGATTTCGAGAAAAGAATCAAAGGTATCAGCTTTTTCTTTTAGAAAGGCTACCCAAGTATATCTAGAAAATCATCAACCAACAAGAAAATATACCATTTACCTCCCAGAGATGGTTGACGAGTTGGCCCCATTAAGTCCATATGCAAAAGTTCCAAAGGCCGTTTTGTACCTATGTGGTTCAAGTTCTTGTGTGCAGTCCTAGACTGTTTTCCCTTTTGGCAACCGCCACACACAAGGTTTTGTTCAAAAGAAAGTTTCGGAACCCCCTTGACCACATCTTTATTTGAAATTCTAGCAAGTTCCTTAAAGTTTATGTGACCTAGCCTTTCATGCCAAAGTGTTTCATTTTTCAAAGATGCTAGGTTACATTTTTCAGAAATCTTAGAAGGAACTACATAACAATTGTTTTCTGATCTAACCCCCTTTAAAAAGAAAGCATGGTTCATGTCAGTTACAGTGCATTTATCAGATGAAAAATTAACTGAATAACCACTATCACACAGTTGACTTATGCTTATGAGGTTAGTCTTAAGGCCATGAACAAATAACACATTATCTAGAACCGGGCCATCTGGAATAGCTACCGTTCCCTTTCCAACAATTTTGGAAGACCGACCATCTCCGAAAACAACAAGTCCTCCGGAGTTTTTCTCAAAAGTTTGAAAACAGTTTTTATCGCCGGTCATATGACGGGAACACCCGCTATCCAGATACCAAGACGAACTATCATATGCATGCAAGGAAACATTGGTAGCAAGACAGGGAAAGATTTCACCTTTGCGCACCCAAACCTTTTTGGAATGCGTCGGTAATGGTCGTGAAGTTGATTTCCTAGGTGAGAGCGTCTTGCTTGAAGAATTGCTGCTCCTTGATGATGTCGTCTTGAGCGGTGTACTACCAAGGCTCTTTTCCTTCAATTGATTGCAGTTGTTTTCCGAGGAATAGCCCTTTTGGTAGTCATTGCAAGATGTGCTTGAGGTGTGCGTTTGGCTCCAGTCTTGCAATTTCTTCTTATGTGCCCTGAAATGCCACAACGAAAACATACCTTGGTTCTTGTCGATTCCGAAGAGGATGTAGTAGGTTGTTGTCGTTGCTTGTCGTGAACACCGGTGTCGGAGGAGGAGATACCGACTGAGGCACAAATACTGTACCACTCGAACTTGGAATGTCTCCAGTTTGAGTGTATCCGAGGCCGAACTTGTTTCTTTGACCGAGACCAAGAAGTCTGTCCAACTTACTCCTTCCAGAAGAAAATCTCTGTAAGTCATCCTTTAGTTGGCGTATGGTCTCTGTCATTTCCAATTTTTCCTGTCGAGCCTCGCCGTAGAGCTTCAAGAAGTAATTCGCTTTGTTCACCATATCTATATAACTCTTCTCGAAATGCTCATTGGACTCTTGAAGGGAAACATTTGTCTTAATCAGATTGTCCCTTTCCACTTCAAGATCGGTTGAGATAGAGGTTACTCTTTTTACTTCTTCTTCAAGATCCTGCAATCTCTCTTTCAACCCCTTGTTTTGTTTAGCCAGTTTCTTTGAATCCCTCAAAAGTTATGGTAGGCTAAAACAAAATCTTCACCTTCCGAATTATCTGATTCATCGTCCGTTGCAATCTTTTCCACAGTGGAGTTGGACAGTGAGTCGGATGTACTTGCCATTAAGCACATGAAGGGTGAAGATGTGGTGGACGCGTGGAAAGCTGTCGCGTTGTCTTCTTCATCACTTGACGATGACTCATTTGACGTGGAGTTGTCATCCCAAGTGACGACTTGCATCGCTTTCTTCTTTGCCGGATTCTTGTTGGGACATTCCGTTGCTATGTGGCCGTAGCCTCGACATTTGAAACACTGAACTTGTCCCTCAGAACTTTTCTTATCCTTTGAGAAGTTCTCTTGCTTCTTGACTTGTAGCTTGAAGAACCCTTGCCTTTCTTCGACTTTCCGAAGGATGGAGTTTTGCTTGAATTTCCCCTTCGAAAGTTGCGGCGAAACTTCCTTGTCAAGAGAGCGAGCTGCTTCTCAAAGTCCTCCATAGAAAGGTTCTCGTCGTCGTCCGAGGAGGATGAATCCGCGTCTTCTTCTTTAGTTGATTTCAATGCGTAACCTGAAGACTTAGAAGAGGATGCCTTTCCAGAAGAATAGTTAGTAGGAAAAGTCATTTCATAAGTTTGTAAAGCACCTACTAATTCTTCTACACGCATTTCGTCCGGGTGTTTAATTGTTTCAATGGCTGCGACCTTCGGGCGAAATCGTTCAGGAAGAGTTCTTAGAATTTTTCTTACAACTTTAAATTCTGGAATCTTCTCTCCCAAGTTAGCACATGAGTTCACGATGTCTTGCAATCGTGTGTAATAGTCAGTGAAGGATTCATTCTCTGCCATAGAGATAGAGTCAAACTTGCTCGTAAGCATTTGCAGTTTCTGAATCTTCACTAGGTTAGTTCCCTCATGCGTAACTTGAAGAACATCCCAGATTTCTTTCGCAGTCTCACATGCCGAGACGCGAGAGAACTCAGTTTGTGACAAAGCATTAAATAGAGCATTAATCCCTTTGCCATTGTAAGAAGATAAGTCTATCTCTTCCTTGGTCCATTTCGACCTAGGTTTTAAGGTGCGAACATCATCTAAAATTTCAGTTGGATTAGACCATCCTAATTCAATTGATTGCCACACCCTTTCGTCGATGGAAATTAAAAAGCTTTCATCCGTACTTTCCAGTACGCATAATTTGTTCCATCAAAGAAAGGGGGTCGATTGATGTTTCCACCTTCAACCATTGTTTACAACCCTATTCCCGCTCTGATACCACTTGTTGGGTTTAGGTTAATAAGGATCTAAATAGGGGAAAAAACACCTAGAGGGGGGTGAATAGGTGTAAACAATAAACACTCAAAAAATCATTGCGCGATAAAACCCAATGCGGAAAAATAAAAGAACACACAAGATTTTTACGTGGAAAAACTCCAAACCGGAGTAAAAAACCACGGGACCGATAACACGGCGAAATCCACTAGAATTAACACACGTACAAGGTGATATAACGTACTCACAGACGACTCAACCTTTTACCATACGCTCCTAGTAGATCTTCTCCGCTCGCTCCACGACGCTTCTCGAATCCACGATCTGCGCCCAACGCTGAATCCACAGCGTCCAACGTCGAGTCCACGACGTCCGACCGAATCCACGGTCTTCACCCAATGGTACGCTTCGAATCCACGAACGCACCTCGCTCCGAATCCACGAGAGCGATAACACCTTGAATCCACAAGGCCACGCGAGTCCACGCGCCGATTTTGGGGTAAATCGTTGTTTGTTTGGGTGGTGATGATCCGCCGAATACTTAGATCAAGAGTAGATCGGAAATACCATCTAAGTATTCATTAGTTTGATTCAACTCAAGATATGAGTATGAAAACCTAGAATCAAACTAATCAATATAGATGAAGAACCATAGAATAGATCTAATGATTTCCGTTCTTCTCTATATGTGGATCTAAGGCCGTATAAAATGATATTTGAAAATGACGGCTCTTTTTCCGATTGTGGATTGCCCTAGAAATGAAATGGAAGGGCTATTTATAGGTTAGAAACCCTAGGAAGAATATTCGGATCAAAAACAAACTTTTCTGGAAAGTTTTACGACGGCGATCCGGATTGCGAAGTCACGATCCGGATCGCAGACGCGTAGAGAGCAATTTCCAGAAAACCGCCTGTTCGGGATCCGGATCATAATCTACGATCCGGATCGTTCATACAGTTTTACCAGAACAATGTGTTCGGGATCCGGATTGAAATTCCTGATCCGGATCGTTCAAGCCAACAGGTAAAACTCATGTTCGGGATCCGGATCATCAAATGCCATGATCCGGATTGAACTAGTGTATGAACGAGCACCCTTCGGGATCCGGATCGAAACGACATGATCCGGATCCTGAACATGTCCCATGTCCAGTTTTTGATGAATATGCAGTTAAAACCTCTTCCAGGTGTTTCTACACTATAAGAAGTATTCGGATCATCAAAATTATTTAGTTAAACGTACCTGATCCTTTTGAATTCTTCTTTCTTGAGATTGAGGTATATGATCCAAAGTTTCTTCATCTTCAATCTTCAAGACATGAGCTATTCACGAAATGCGCCAACTCAAATTCCGTAACACATCTGCGATAGAGCCCTGAAGCAACTTTGTTCCTCATCTTGTGCTACATCATGTGAAAGAGTCTCGAAATTTTTGGAGGACGCGGCATCGACGTCTTCGGCGATTTGGCGTAGTATGACGTTCTTTCTTCAGCGGCCCTTTTCCGTCGCGTTTCGGTCCACGAGGTTCACAGAGCTACTCCAAAGGAATTTTTGGACGATTTTCATGGCATCGGTTTCACGAGAGGTACATCTACGTTTTTTATATTTTTCACTCCTCCCAGATTTGAATTTTTGTAGGGGTTCTTGGTACATCTTTAAAGCCTTATAGTTGCTGGTGATTTTCTTGGGCAGCACAGCTTGTGTAATGTACCGAATTTTCGGCACATAAATAAATATAAATAAAGGTGGTATAAAATACTAGTGTTATGAAAGTTGGGAAAGTAAGGAACATTTGGACGCTAGTTGGGCCCAATTCGGGTTAAAATGGAGAGATCTAAAAATTTATTGGAGAAAGGGGGCCCAGATTTTTAGTGGAAAATTTACAGTGTCAGAAAATTCCGAGAAAATTACGGGAGCCCCGTAAATATGTTTTAAGACCACAGAAAAAGTTTCGCGTTGATCGGATGCCTGATAGTGAGAACGGGCTCCGCCAACAGTGTCGAAAAATTCTGAGAAAATTACGGGAGCTGTGTAATTATGTTTTAAGGTCCCAGTAAAAATTTCGTGTTGATCGGATACCCGGATTGCGAGAACGGGGTCCGCCAATGATTCTGGACACTGTGGGGCTTTGGTGACCCAAAAATGACCCAAACTGAAAATTTAAATTTTTCTGTGGTAAATTTAGCTGAAACGAACCCGCCTGTCAAATTTGGACGGAAACGGACGAAAAATGGACAGAAAACGGGACAAAAACGGATTTCCAAAACGCGCGGCGCGCTGCGCGAGGCGCACAGCTGGAGCGCACTTGGGCGCGGGTCAACAGGGGGCGCCAGTGCGCGTGCGTGCCTTGGACCGGGTGCACCCGGCTGGGTCTTGTAGACCGACGGGTGCACCGTAGACCGGTGGTCCGTGGACTACCATTCTCTCTCTCCCTCCTTTTCTTCTTCTTCTTCCTCCCCGCACCTCCATTTTTCCCCCTTTTTCCTTTCTTCTCCGACCGAGCTTCGAGAGAGAGCTGAGAGAGAGAGAGAGAGAGAGAGAGAGAGAGAGAAAAAAGAGGAGAAAATTTTATGAGATGAAACGGCGCGACTGTACGAGGTAAACTCCGCACATTATTTTTACGGTATTTTTGGCATAATTTTTATGACTCCTTTGGGTTTGGATTTGACCCCATTATCGTGTTGCGTGTTAGGAACCGGGTTATACTGCGCCGTTTTATTGCGCAGACTGTCGGGGACAATTTTGGCGCGCCTCGTTTTGCGTGCCAACTCGAGGTACGTGCTCCGTTTTACGTGCCGATTGAGTTGTTGTGCACGATTTTACATGCAGTTTATAATATTATACATCGTTTTCCGTGCAGAGATAGAAAAATATGCACCATTTTGCGTGCAACCTTACAGTTAAACTTGCACCGTTTTGCGTGCAGATTATTTTATCGCGCACCGTTTTGTGTGCAGTTTATAATATTATACATCGTTTTTCGTGCAGAGATAGAAAAATGTGCACCGTTTTGCGTGCAACCTTACAGTTAAACTTGCACCGTTTTGCGTGCAGATTATTTTATCACGCACCGTTTTGTGTGCAGTTTATAATATTATACATCGTTTTTCGTGCAGGGATAGAAAAATATGCACCGTTTTGCGTGCAACTTTACAGTTAAGCGTGCACCGTTTTGCGTGCAGATCGTTTTATCGCGCACCGTTTTACGTGCAAGTCTAATATTTTGCATCGATTTGCGTGCAGGACAAGAAAAATGTGCACCGTTTTGCGTGCAACCCGACAGCGAGGCGTGCACCGTTTTGGGTGCAGATTTGAGGTACGTGCATCGTTTTGCGTGCCGGTTGTGTTGTCGCGCATCGTTTTGCGTGCACTCTCTAATATTATACATCGTTTTTCATACAGGGTTAGAAAAACGTGCACCGTTTTACGTGCAACCCTACAGTAGACCGTGCACTGTTTTGCGTGCAGATTCGAGGTACGTGCACCGTTTTGCGTGCCGGTTGATTTAACGCGCACCGTTTTGCGTGCAGACTAAAATGACGCACACCGTTTTGCGTGTGGGTTTTTAGTGACGTGTATCGTATTGCGTGCAGGCTTGGTGGACGTGCACCGTTTTGCGTGCAGACTCGAGAGAAGTGCATCGTTTTGCGTGCAAGCTCGAGGAGACAAGTGGAATCGCGCGGAGACCAATTGCAAGTGTCTACAAGCAATTGGGTACACTACAAGGTGGGGGATTCTGCCGAAATTGGGTGACCTCTCCCCTTGCTCCTTTGCTTTTTGATCTAGAAGCATGATAGTAGCCTGTTAGAGGCGTTAGGTAATTATGATTAAGATTGCATGTTTAGAGGATCACAGATGAAAAGTGCAACTGTTGGTTGCCCATAACAGATGATATATATGCATGTGTAGAGAAATTTAGAGGAAAAGCGACATTTATGATTTATCCACAATAGGGGATAAACTTGTATGTGTAGATGGACACAGATAAAAAATGCAACTGTCGGTTGCCAAAAAGGAGATAATTCATTTTCATGTGCAAAAGGACTTAGAGGTTAAATATTATTTTATGATGGATAAGAAATAATTGCATGTATAGAAATGGATAATTATGTGATGACTGTGATCATGTAGGGCACAACCCTAGGAATCATGTGACATAAGGGAACAGAACTTGTTGGTAGTAAGACTAGGAGAAAACCTAGTTTAGGGGTTTGACGAGTGACATCAAACATAGGAGCTATCCTAGGAATTAACGAGTGGCATTGTCTTAGGAGATAACCTAAGGACATTGGATAGGGTGATCAACATAGAGTCAGGGAACTCTAGGACATATGTGACATGGAACTTAGGTGAAGGAAACCTAAGGAGAGCTAGTGATCAACATAGAGTCAAGGAACTCTAGGATGAGTATGACATGGAACTTAGGTAAAGGGAACCTAAGTTGAGCTAGAAGAGTTTAAACTCACAGACAGGAAAATAGAGTCAAGTTGACTCTAGGATTCAGTAAGGAATCAGGAGGATGGAAAAGGTGGATCAAGTGCGGAGATATGAAAGGGAAAACAGAAAAGTAGAGTCAATGTAATTCTAAGATAACAGTGGAACATGGAATTAGAGTCAGTGTAACTCTAAGATAATAATGGAACAGGAAATTAGAGTCCGTGTAACTCTAAGTTAAAAGTGGAACAGGAAAGTAGAGTTAAGTTAACTCTAAGATTCAGTGAGGAATCAGGAAAGTGGGATAAGATCCCAAGGTTAAAGAATTAAACAAATATAACCCTAGAGAGTCATAGGGTGTCTGGGCAAATGGACAATAACTTTAACTTCAATTTGAGTTAAAGAAATAAAAGAGAAATGTTTAAGAGTCCAGGGGACTCTCTAGTTATCCTTATGGCAAGACCTAGGATAAGGGGAAAAATTGTTGCTAAAAGGCAAAGATTAAAAGCAAGCTAAAAGTGGCTAAAAGCATAAAGAGAATGTAAATGGTGCCTTCGAATTTGAGACTCGTCAAGTGGAGCAGGACTCCCTGGGCAGTGACCCGTCGGACGAGGTACTTTCGAAGGGCTAAAAGTGAAAGCAAGGAGCTAAATGCTCAAAGAAAAGAGAAAGTGATTTGCCAGTGGCAAAAAGGGAGCTATAAGCTCGAATAAGAAAGGAAAGCAAGTGTTCAAAGGCAAAGAGGCTAAGAACTAAAGTAAAAAGAAAAGAAAGAAAATATAAAGATAAAACGGGCGTACCTACGGTGAAGCCAGCCCATGTTGGAGGTACGGGCAGTATCCCTCTCCCGGGTAGAGACCCGTTCGGGACGCTTCTTCCGTAGGACGGGGTAACACTTGCGGGTGTTATCGGCAACCTTAGAAATCTTATCTTATGGTAGCAGGACTACCGGGCTGGGGCCCGTTGGATAAGAATTTCTGAGGGTTAACTTGAACTAAAGCACCAGAATCTAAAGAATAAAGAAAAATAGAGTGGCCAAGGTGGCCGGGTTAGTTGACCCTGTATACAGCGGCATAGTGGCCGAGTTGGTGCTTAGCAGCCTAGTGTGGCTAGACAGAGTAGTGCTGGGTCGATGGTTGTACACAGATAGTGTAGTGATATATTATTGCATAGCTGCATATTGATGTTGAGGATTTTAGTTTCCTAGCACACTATTATTATTGCTTCCATTGGACCAAGTGGTGTAGGACACTTTCTCTCGGTGGTTGAACCCACTGGGAACTCGCTCGTAAGTTCTCACACCCCTTGGGTGACCCCCCCCCCACAGGTTCGGGAATGGATGCAGCGGTCGAGACAGATCAGATGCAGACGACAGCGAGGCATACGACAGGGGCAAGGGCCCAGCAGCATAGTGACCTAGAGGGTCTAGCAGAGGTATCCCTTTCTATATATTTCTTGAGTGAACCTTGTATGGTGAGGAATTATGTAAAGAAAATGTAATAATTTATTTGCAAGTTCAGAATTGTAAAGTGTAATAAGTTTAATTTATGGTTCACTCCTGTATGCTTTCATTTTCGCATTAGTTATTGAATGAAAGTTTTAAATTTATAGTGATTTTTAGTACTCTGATATTGAGCTTCCGCATACACTTGTTGTGTTATTATGGATGTTACCGTTCCTTTCGGGTAGAAAAAGATTTTACCCGATTGGCGGGTCTGTTGGCGTGCCCGAACCGTACAAATTGGCGGACTCGGGGCGTGACAGCTTGTCGGATATTTATCTCTGCGCTCGAGTATCGTATTTCGACATATGAGGACTCGATCGACATCTACTCTTCGCGAGGATCGCCGTCGTATTTTTATTGGAATTTTTGGAGATTATCTCGCAGGTGGTATTTAAGCATTTTCTGGACTGTTTGTACAGCAGCATGTGTTTGTGGCAATTTTGACTTATTGCAATGTTTGGACCATATCTTTGTACCCAGGAGGAGTTTTCTGATATTTTTGGGCCCGCTGGAATTGTGGGAATTCGAGGATTGTCCCCGTTCAGTTGCAGCCAATTTGGACTTTGGATCGACACGCACTTTCGGTGGGTTGCCTCATCTTCAAAACCTGTGGACGGTTCATT
The DNA here is from genome assembly GCA_029168755.2 of Tillandsia fasciculata. Lineage (NCBI taxonomy): Eukaryota > Viridiplantae > Streptophyta > Magnoliopsida > Poales > Bromeliaceae > Tillandsia > Tillandsia fasciculata. The sequence goes on from CM054940.1 coordinate 25,560,204, forward strand.
AATTCTATGTGTAGTGAACATGCATGATTGTGAGATGCGTTAGGAAGCATGTTAGAGAGAGAGAGAGTTGATACTCCTTGTGTTGCTATTATGATCATATTGTTTATTGCTTCCTTATTATGTTAAATTAAATGCTATCATTGGAACTTAACCTAGCACCCTGTCATATGATGCATGCCAACCATACTAGTAGAAAACTCCAACTTGGGCTAGTTTATCTATGCTTTAGACACTCCCACATTTTATTTTTGTCTTCTGGACTTAGAGTTTTCTCGCCCGGGTAGTGGGCAGAGTGGTCGGGTTGTCGTGGGATGCATGTTACACTCGTGCTTGGGGGCCAAGTGGAGTCTGGTAGCTATGTTTAGATCAGTATTTGTTCTCGGAGCCGTCTGAGTCGACGGTGGGTCCCGACTGTGTGGATTTCCAGCCAGTGAGTGAGAGATGTAATGTTGGTTACTGTCAATCTTGTTGATCGTGGATTTGGACTATAGCCTACATGAGCCGCATTGAGCTCGACAAAGATGCACGGATACTTTCCTCGGTGGGGTCGCGCCGCTCGAGTGCCGCTCTGGAGCTGGGCCTGTTACTTTGCTATCGCGACTTGTCGATGCAGTCTCTCTGGTTAGGCCCTTTTTTGGCAGTCACGGACGCCCTACATAAGCCCAGTCTTCCGTAGATGTAATGGCAGTAGGTGGGCGCAGGTTTGACTAGACCCTATGTAGCAGTCAGTGTAGATTGGGTGATTGTATTATTGAGAGATAGTTGATGCATCATGTTTCCATCTGTACCACCCTTGAGCATTTAGATAGAAGCATAGTAGCTGTAGAGTTATTTTCTAGCCCCTTTCCTTTCAGTACTGCATTTGTTACCTTATACCTCTAGTAAACTTAGTGGGCAGACCGTCGGGCTTATTGGCGGTACCCACTGAGAACTATGTGACGGTGTAGTTCGCACACCCATGGTTAGTGACTTCCCTATGGACCTCTACTTCAGTTCCTGCTACTCCTGTTGCTGATCCTTCAGGCCGAGGTAAGGGAGTCGCGAGCTAGATCCCTACCAGTCTTCTTCCATAGAGAGTAGATGTACCCCTTTTGATGATGTACTAGTACTGTCAGTGATTTTGGGATGTATCATGTACTTTTTAATTTTGAGAGTTTTATTTTTGGAGAGACTTATGTATTGTGAGGACCTGTCATGTACTATTTGAGGAGTTGTATATATTTATTTTAGTAGTTTACTTTTTCGCTCAGATATCTGTATAGTGTAGTTTGATCTTTTGCAGGTTAGTCGTTTCGTCTGTACGGGGCTTCCCGTATGCGCAGCGGATCTGTTGGCGGGCCCGGGTCGCAGTTTTGACGCCGGGGCGTGACACCTAATCTCCAAACAGAAGAAGAAAAAGAAAACAACCTCAACCGCGACAGTCCCACAAGTGATTTTTCCTTCTCTTGTTCTTCCTAATAAAAAAAAAAAACTTTGGGTTAGGAATTGGAAATAACTGGCTAATTCAATATCTAGGAATTGGTATTTTCGCATTGGCCGAAACAACGGCTAACGCATGGGCCGCACCCCGGTCGGGTTCGGCCGCGGTCCTAGGGCCGCCGCCGCTTTCCTCATCGCGTCGCCCTGCGCTCGTTGCTGCCGACGTTTTTGGGTCTTCGTCATGATCGGCCCATACCACCGGACCGGCCCTTCTGAGGTGAACCGCTGTTCAACCAGCGTATCTGCCCATACGACCGGACTGGACCATACCACCGGACCGCTGCTCCGTTTTGAGTTTTTATGGGAGTTCATGCAGTATCTTTAGACCCCCTTTTTTCTGCGACACTTTTTCTGGACAGCGGAGGAGTAATCTTGCAATTTCTCGGGCTACGGCTGCCGAAACTGGGAGTTTAAGGACTCGATTTCTATCTACACTTCGCGATGATCGCAACCGTATTTTCTTTGAAATTTTTGGAGGACATCTCGCAAGAGGTAATTTCCTGTTTTATGGACAGATGTGCATGAAATTACTGTTTGACCTTATCGCGATGTTCGGCTTATATCTCAGCAACCGGGAGGAGTTTTCTGATGATTTTTGGTGCGTCGGAATCGTGAGAACCTGAGGATCACGCATGTTAAATTTCATCTCTTTTGGAATCTGGACCGACGCGCGCATCCAGGTGGGTTGGATTTTCCTCCAAGTCTGCAGACTTCCCTCTAATTCTAGTATTGTAGCATTTTCGCATACTAGAATAGGTGCTATTATTGTTGTAGCATGATGAGTTATGAGATTTGACTAGCACCGACATATGATTGCATGTATTTAACCAGACTGCTAGAAAACTCTTTTGAGGCTAGAGTCTTGTATATTCTAGTTTCCATTCCTCGCATTCTTTTTTCTTGGACATAGAGCTTTTCCTCGCTCGTGTAGTGGGCCGAGTAGTCGGGATAGTGTGGGATGCATGTCGCACTCGTGCCCGGGGGCCGAGCGGAGTCTGGTAGCTGTCGCCAATGTTGTGCCAGTTTTGGGAGCCGTTCGAGGGAACGGTGGTACCGTGTAGTCGGAAACTTTCCGATTTGTTGACGCCACCGATGCTGTGGCCGTGGTGTGCTTGTGATGTCAAGACCTTGAACCCAGAATATTTTTGGACACTCATGATTTTAGTAAACTGCTATTTTTCCTTCCAAATTTCTAGGGGTCGCCAGAGTCTGTTATCGTTTGATTAAGACGAAGGCACTAGCCCTTCGGAGTTCGGAAAAATAAACTTACTTTTAACTGATTTTCATAAGAACTAAGATCTGTAAAAGTGGTTTTCTCAGATCAATATGGTTTTCTAAAAAAGTGAGCTATTTTATCCTCACCCCGAGAGGGTTTGAGTGGAAATAGTATTTAATAATAAAGATCACCATTTCTTACAAAGCTACTCACCCAGGAGGGTTGAGTGATCTGGGTTCCAAGGATTGTTTCTTCCTCGGGTCGAGAACAACGGAGGGCTATGCCTATAACCTATTCTTGTTTGATTGGGGTTGTAGGTATTAGTCTTTCAGGGTTCTAGGACCTTTCATTGGTATGGCTGTGGAGTATCTCCAGCCAGTGAGCTATAGTGGATCGAGTAGGATTCTTGTGTTGGGAGCCGTTTGGGTTGACGGTGTTCCCAACTGTTGAGTATCTCCAGCCAGTTTCTTTTATTGGATTGAGTGGATTCTTATTCTGGGAGCCGTTTTGGTTGACTGTGATCCCAATTGTTGAGTATCTCCAGTCAGTAAGTTAGTATTGTAAGCTGGACATTGTCGATCTGATTGATCGTAGATTTGGATTATTGCCTGCAGATGCCGCTTATTGAGCCAGATGAGACACGCTTATTCCTCGGTGGGGTCGCTCCCCTCGAGAGCCGCTCCGGATGCGATGATGATGATGCGCCTGATGAGGCTACTTGATGATGATACGCCTGATGAGGCTGCTTTGCGTGATATTGTGATAGTTTGATTGGACACCCTAGTTGGTACATTAGGGGCCCTAGTTGATACACTAGGGAGCGCAGGCTGGACTGGACCAGATTTGGCAGTCAGAGAGATTGGGTTGATGTGAGCACCTCGTGAGCGAGTGGATACATAGCATGTTCATAGTTGAGTGTTATTCCTTTGAGCATAGTAGCTAGGGGCATGTTAGCTGTAGATTTCTTTCCAGCTGAGCTATTCTTATTTACAACATTAATTCCCTGTTATCTTATGCCTCTAATAGACATAGTGGGCAGACCGTAGAGTTGGAGACGGTACCCACTGAGAACTACGTGACGGTGTAGTTCTCACACCCGCTGTGGTGACAGGTATTTCTGAGGTAGCTGTTCCGGCTTCAGTTCGAGCGAAGGCAGCAGATCGAGGTATGGGCGTGGCCGAATAGTTCCTTACCAGCTTATTTGAGAGTTAGAGGTAGATGTAACCTGTATATGAGATTTTATTTTGTACGGACAGTCTGAGAGATTTATTGTATCATGTTCATAGTGGGAGATGACTATGTATTTTGGGATTATGTATTTCAGATGTTCAGTTTATGATTCTGTAGCTACTTATTCTTATTCAGCTCTGATACATGTTTAGCTATAGATCTGACTTGTAGAGTAGTCGACGCTTCGCCTATGCGGGGTTTTCCGTATAGGTGGCGGATCTGTTGGCGAGCCCGGGTCGCAGTTTCGACGCCGGGGCGTGACACTGTGGACGGAGGAGTTCGGGTCTCGGGCTATTAGAAAAAGTGTGGCCGCGTTAGAAAGAGAAAGAAAGAGTCGGAGGAGAGAGGCGGCAATGGGAAGACGCCTGTTCTGTGGACAGGGATAAGGGCATTATCGTTATTTCGCCTGTTCTGTTAACCCCGTTGCCTCCTAAAGATAATTACGTAATTACGAGGGGGCAAAATGTAGATTTTTTTAAAAAATAGGTAAAGTGAAAAAACGGAATATTATAAGAAGGTTTTCTGTAATTTAGCCATACTTTTTATATTATTAATTAGCCAATAAAATATAATTATTTTTTACTATTTCTTTTTAATATTTTTTATTTACTTATTTAATTCATACTTTTTTACTATAACTTATACCCGTGCATAGCGCAGGTTCCTAGACTAGTATAATTTTAATTATTGTATTAACTCCTTAATTAATTTAATATTTTGACTAATCTAATTATTTTATTAACTAATTATCTAACTATTAGATAATTAACTAATTAATTTTTAATTTATTAAATTATTTGTAGTTAATTAAATTATTTATTAATAATACTTATTATTGTTAATTATTTTATTAATTAATATTTAGTATTACCGAGCAATAGTTAATTAAGTTAAAATATTATTTAATTAATATTATTATTTTAAAATTATAATTATTTTTATTTTTACTATTCTAATTTAACTATCCAAATATTATTTTTCTTATTCTTAAAAATAATTTAATTTTTATCCAAACATAAAATTAATCTTATTCCTACTAGTCTATATCTGAACCAAACGTATAGTCTAAGTGGGCAGCTCAATTGCTATCCAATTAGCCTATTATTTTTATTACTTATATACTTTCAAACATATTTTAGACCACAAATTGTTGAAACAATAACCTATCTCAGAACCACCGAATCAAAAGATTTAGTGAATACTTGTTTTGGCAAATAGGTTGAGAAAGTCTTGGCAAATAGGTTGAGAAAGTCTTTTAAGGCCATTAATAATAGGAAAATATTAAGTGTACATTCCTTGATGGTGTACATTTTACACCTCCACTTATTCAATGTGTGAGGTGTAATAAAAAATCATTTCAAGTGATTTCTAAAGTCATACTATCTATTGAATCACTACAACAAAATTAGATTATAGAGACACATATTTGTGACACTTTTTATAAGTGTTTCATTTATAGTCTATCTATATATAAAATTAGGTTATATAGATATATTTTTGGAACATATTATAATAATGTGTCTCTATACACCCTAGCAACGGCATATATAGCGACACTAATAACAAGTGTCGGTATTTTTTTAAACAGTATTTTTATAAAATTTTTAAAAATAATTAAAAGCATCATTATAGTATAATTTTAGGAAAATACTACATGTACACCCCCAAAGGGGTGTACATCTCACACCCCCACCCATCCATGGTGGGGGTGTGATGAGGGGTCACTTCATGTGACCCCTAAAAAACACCCCCACCATAGATGGGTGGGGGTGTATGATGCACACCCCTTTTAGGGGTGTACATGTAGCACTTCTCATAATTTTATTATAGTAAATGAATAAAATATATGATATATATTTTTTTCGAAATGTAGAAGTAACATTACTTTTAATTATATTGAGGTGACTCATCAAAATAGGCCCCAGTTCCTGTCTTTCCAGTAGCAAGATATGTTCGATAGTGGTGTTATATTTTTCTACACGTACCTTCCATTCCATAAAGTTAGTTATTTTTCAAAGATGAGCAATAATAATGGCATTAAGGAGACCGCTGTCACATAGTCAATGGCAGCCATATTTGACCAGATCTACTTGCCAGACAAGAACGACCGACCAGTGTCGGCTGCACATCTGGAAATTTAAAATAATAAAAAAAAAAACACGCGGAGAGCAACGGATCTAGGAGTATTAAATTATAGGGGCTAAATTATATTATATTTTAATATTATTTTTATTTTGCTATTAGTATATTTTGCTATATTGTATATATGTACTATTCAATTTTTTTTAAGAAATACTATTACATTATTATATTTTATCAATTTTTATATATATATATATATATATACTATTCTCTATTCATAGATATTAATAAAATATTTTTTTATAACTAGTCTATGTATCGGTAACAAATTTATTATTTTAAATAAAATCTAATAATTTTATTAAGAAATACTAGTTAAATAGTGTTGAGGTAAAAAAATATCACTTGAAGATTTTCAGTAATTGACCATTTAATTTAGCTTGGAATAATTAAGCATCTACTTGAAGATCCTTAATTCCCCAGATGAGTCCCCCTACTCTGCATCACAGATTTGCAATGAATAGGTTTGTTGCTATTCTCCTAGCTCTCTTTCTCCTCGCTGTAGGGAGAAGAAACATGATTGTCGCTGCAGGAAATGATGGTGATGATGATGATGGCGATTTCTTCAAGAAATGCCCGGCTTCCAGGTGCGCAGAAGGCGGCCCAGATATCAGATTTCCGTACCGGCTCGACTCGAGCCCTTCCGACTGCGGCGCTCCTGGGATGGACCTCTCGTGCTCCGGCAACGACACCGTCCTAGTGCTTCCACATGCAGGCTCTTTCAACGTGACCACGATCGACTACCTGAACGGTGAAATCACGGTCAAGCTGGGATGTTCGTGTTTACAACATTGCCTGATGGGAAACCAGGGATCCGTCAATCTAACCACGTCGGTGTACCAACCATTCGACAGTCGGGATATCAGCTTGCTAGGCTGCCCGAGAATATGGACACTAGACGATGACAATAACATCGCCGGCCCTATCTCTTGCCTAATTAGGAATGCATCACAATTTGTTTATGTGGTGTCTGTCTATGATTATGCTGGTAATCTTCCTTCGGATTGCCGGGTGATCACAGACGATCTTAGCATTAACTTTCGACGCATGATTGACTCCGATAATTCTATTTGGCCCACCTTCAAGGAAAGGGTGGCCGATCTCATAACGCGCGGCGAGGTGACTCTAAGTTGGCATGTTCCTCAAATAACTGATGCATGCATCCAATGCCAAAAGGAGAAAAAGTACTGTGGATTCAGCTCGGCCACCAACCAAGCATTCTGCCGACATGGTAACATTATGATTCACCGTTACCTTCTTTTTTTTGCATCCAATTGCTGTCATCTGACTCCTTATTCTACTTCATTTCACAGGTCCAAATATCATCCTCATCGCAGGTGCGTATCTTGTTAAAATTTTTGTTTCGGTGAAAGATTTTTCATTTTATCTCCAATTTTCATCATTGCCTAGTAGGTTATTTGAAAGGAACAAAAACTGCGCTCTATCATAAATATATAAGCATATTTGCCTAAAAATGAGTTACAAATTAATCTCCTTTTTTTTCTTTTTTTTTTTTTCTCTAATTCACATCGATTTATGCGTGATTAATTGATTGTGACTAATGAATTCTCTCTACAGCAACATCTTCCGCCGCATTTGTTATACTTTTGTTACTGGTTGTTATTCTAGTCTATTTCCAAACGCGATCCAAAAGGGAAAAAGAAATACGTTTGAAGGTGGAGAAATTCCTCGCATCGTACAACACTATAAAACCGACTCGGTACACCTTTTCGGAGCTCAAGAAGATTACTAAAAGGTTTAAATATAAACTGGGCCAAGGTGGTTTCGGAAGTGTCTACAAGGGTGAGTTAGCAAATGGAATTTTCGTCGCAGTGAAGATGCTCGAGAGATCTAAGTGGGACGGTCGAGAGTTCACCAACGAAGTCGCGACAATCGGACGAATTCACCATGCCAATGTCGTTCGCTTATTGGGATTTTGCTCGGAAGGAACAACACATGCACTTATATATGAATTCATGCCAAATGAATCACTAGAGAAGTACATCTTCTCTAGAAGTAGGAATACTCTTCATGAGCCACTAAGAATGGAGAAATTGTTAGAGATCACGATAGGAATTGCTCGGGGGATCGAGTATCTGCATCAAGGGTGCAATCAACGCATTTTGCACTTTGACATCAAGCCTCACAACATTTTATTGGATCGCAATTTCAACCCTAAGATATCCGACTTTGGCCTCGCGAAATTGTGCCCAAGAGATCAAAGCATTGTTACAATGACCGCGGCAAGGGGCACGATCGGCTATATCGCACCGGAGATGTATTCGAGAAATTTCGGAACGGTGTCTTACAAATCCGATGTCTACAGTTTTGGAATGTTGGCGATGGAAATGGTTGGCGGTAGGAGGAATGTTGATCCTCAAATTGAGAACCAAAGTGAGTTTTATTTTCCAGAGTGGATTTATGATCAACTAGCAAATGGGCAAGACATTGGGACAGCGATAGAGATAGCTGCAAGCGAAATAGAAATTGCGAAAAAACTCGCCATTGTGGCATTATGGTGCATACAATGGAATCCGAGGGATCGGCCGACCATGACGAGAGTTGTGCAGATGCTGATCGACGATTCGCAGAACCTGCGAATGCCACCGACACCATTTGTGTCCTCACCAGGTCAACATGTAGTTATCACATGAGCTCCAAATGAAGTACAGGAGTGAGCGTTTGAACATGTAGTAGTATTCTTGTTCATAGTTATTTTGTATCTAATTATGCTTGTTTTATTTTCCTTTCCACAAGCAAAATTCCTCCTAGGTAATAGTGGTCTAATTTGAGTTTTGCTTTGGGTTTCTTTATTTGCTTGAACTGTTAAGTGTATGACTCCCGTTGCTATAGATTAATTTAATTATATTATTCTGCATTGTACTTCAAAGGTTATTTTTAACAGCAATACTACTTGTACATCTCATTTGGATGTACTATGCATACTCATCCATCTAAGAATTTGAATTTTTTACTCGTCATTTCAAAATGACGAATAAAATTTATTCATTCTAAAATAAATGAAATATAAGATATACATTTTTTTTTTTTTTGGTGTACTACTAGTATTTTTCTATTTTTAACTTTCTACACACTACAAGAAAAAGGATTTTTGGTGGCGACGATTTGGTGGCGACAATTATTGTCGCCACTAATTGTAAAGATATAGCGGCGACATTTAATTGTCGCCACCGATAAATAAGAAACAGCCACCAATAAGTAAGATATCGCGGCGACTTTTAAGTGTCGCCACTAATACTTAGTAATTAGCGGCGACTTTGTCGCCGCGAAAAGATAAATATATAGTGGCGACTATTGTCGCCACCAATAAAGAATATACAGCGGCGACATTAGTGTACACTCTGCTATTTCTTTCTTTTTCAAAGCTTCACTTAACTATTCTCCTTTTTTTCATCTTTACATTATAACTAATTAATTTATAATTTATATAAAAACTGTTAAAAAAATACTGATTAAAAATAGTAGATTATATATACAACTAATTTTGATATAAAAATAACAAAATACATAAAAATAACCAAAAAAATAATGAGTAATGCTTTTATGCACCAGATAATTTAAATCTAACCATCCATTTTTTGAAGATAAGATTGACTTTTAAATAACAATAACCTGCTCATCAAATTCTGTTTCCTTATTTAGTTTCATTACTTACCAAATTAAATAGTGGCAAATTTGATAAATAGAAAATCTTTATAATTTCAAGTTTAAAATTTAATTTTAATTAAAACTTTATATTTAAAATAGTACAAATTTAAATTTAATTCAAATTTTTAGAAAGAAAAATTTATATTTAAATGAGTAATGTATTTCAATTCAAATTATTTATTCAATATTAAAATAATATGGAAATTAAAAAATATTAATCTATTTTAAATTAGAATTTAATTTATAATGTGTTTATAAATCTAACTTTAATTATTTATTTATTTAATTAAAATGTTTCTATTTTAAAATTAAATTCAAATTGTTAATCCAATATTGAAACAATATTAAGTTCTACATTTAAAAATTAACTTTAAATTATAAAGTTGGATTTAAGCTTAGCTATTATTATTTCAAATTACCTTAATTTAAAATAGTTTTTGGATTATAGGCTCACTGTCCGTGGCTTGTTTCGAATTTAAGTTTAATTTTTTTAATATATATATATATATATATATATATATATATATATATATATATATATATATATATATAATCTTAACATGCGCCTATTAGATCTATTTGACTTGAAAATTTTGTATCTAAATACAAGCTAATTTTCATCATGATATATTAATTCTAAAAATTTTGGATCATTTTCTATCTTAATTTTCACTCAATTTCGAATTATGATATACAAACAAAATAAGTTTGATTTGCGGATTGTGTCAAAAAAAAAATGGTGCGATAATTCAAAATAGGTCCAACTGATGGATTAGAATTTTGTAATACTCCAAAAATTCAAATTTGAAATTCAATAAAAGTTTTAAATTATATATATACATGTGTGAAATAGACCCTATATATGTGTATAAGTTTGCCTGATTTAAGTCATAAATAGTAAATCTTTTGAAATTCTGAGTTTTTTTGAAAGAAGTAGGCCAACTTTACCGATCTGAATTTGAATTCGAAAGTTGGCCAACTTCACCAACTTTCTCGAAAATTTTTTATATCAAATAGGATGAAAAAAATAAATATTTAAAAATTATAGAATGACAGAGCAAAAAATATAATTAATTATAATATAGTTAGATATATTTTTTTAAATCATAAAGTGATAAAATAAAAATAAATTAAACTATAGAATTGCACAGTATAAATTTTTGAAACAGGGAAGAACAAAGTAAATATCTACTATACCATTCTTGTATGGGGTAATTTAGGCTCCGTTTGGGTACAAGAACTAAGAGAATAAGGGGGATATCCCTCCTTTGTACCCAAACAACAAAAAGCTATTTGGAATAGTTGTTCCATCTAATTCCGGGATTAGGGGGGAACAACTGTTCCAAGCAGCAGGTGGAACAACTCCACCTGCAGTTTTTTTTTTTAAAATTAATTAATTTTATTTTAAGGCTAAATTACAGAAAACCCTCCTGTAATATCACGCTTTTCCACTTTACTCCCCTATCATTTAAAAGCCTACATTTTGCCACCCCGTAATTACGGAATTGTGCATTTACCAGCCCACCGTCAGTTGACCGTGAGTTGACCGTCAATTTTTTAAGTAAAATACTAAAAATACCCTTCTCCCCTCCCCTTTCCCTTTCCTTTCTCTCTTTCCCTCCCCTTTCTCTCTCCTTATAGAAGCGGCGGCGCTGCAAGAAGCAGTTCCCGGGGATGGTGCCCACGGCGCAGCTCCGCGTGCTCCCCCCACCCGTCCCGCTCCGCTGCCCCCATCGCCCATAGCGAGAAGGCCCTCGACGACCTGCTGGCGATCCACCTCAACAAGGCGGCGCCAGCATCGTCGGCCCCGCGGTGCCGCGGCCGCCCCCCCTTCATCGTCCTCCCTCCGGCTCGCCCGCGAGCTCGACGTGGAGGCGCTCATCGCCACGGCCGTGGGCTTCCCCGTGGACTCCCTCGCGGAGGAGGAGATCGAGGCCAGCCTCCGTCGTCCCTACCCTCGGCGGCGCCGCCCAGTCCAACTACATCGTGGTCTGCAACCACATCGTCGCGTGTGGGTCACCGAGTTGCACGCCCTGGAGTCCATTCGTGCCGAGCACCGCGCCCTCGTCGCTGCAGCCTACGCCTTCCTACTCGACCACGCCTACATCAACTTCGGCCTCGCCCCAGCCGTCCTCTCTGCCCCGTCCCGCCGAGCCCCCTCGCTCCCGCGCCCCCCCCCCCCCTCCCGTCCTCGTCATCGGCGCCGGCCTGGCCGGCCTAGCCGCGGTGCGCCACCTTCTCTCCCTCGGCTGAGGCTCGGAGCTGCGGATTCGGCGGGATAAAGCACAGGGATAAGAGGGCATTATCGTCATTTCACATGATTTTTTAACCCCGTTGCCCCCTAAAAATAATTTCGGAATTACGGGAGGGCAAAATATAGGCTTTTAAATGATAGGGGGTAAAGTGGAAAAGCGTGATATTACAGGGAAGTTTTATGTAATTTAGCCTTATTTTAAATTATAAGTTATTTAAATTTATAAATTTAAAATTTATTTTATTATTTTATAAAAATTTAATTTTTTCTATTCTTTTTATTTCTCTTTAATTTACCAAACATAATTTTCTTTATACCCGATATAACTCTTATACCCACTCAAACATAAATAAAATTAATTCCTACTAATATTATAATTTATATCTATTTTTGGTATAACTAATTTTTTTTTATATCAAACTAAACGCAGTTTGAAACTTTATCTATTATTTTATGTGCATATAACTGAGCTGCTATTTTTCGTTGGGCAATGCAATTTCAGTAGTACAAGGCAATAGACAATTTGTAAGACTTACAATTAAGAGAGTAAATTGGACAGACGTGATTGACCTGTCACTTCTAATTGAGCAAGTCAATGAAAAATTTGTGAGACTCACCATCAATTAATGGGTGTAAATTTTTATTGTTATCTTGGACTTGATCTCTTTTCCTTTTTCTTTTTTTATCTTAAAGAAATGAGCATGATCAATTTTTTTTTTCTTTGCTTTTATTTGCCCAGGTCCACTCTTGCTATAATAATTGTTTCTTTAAGAACAAAGCTTGTGAAATAGAAGTTATAGAAAAGTATAACTATATCATAGTTTTATTTAAATTAGCGCTAAATTTTTTAGCTCGGTATTTTAATAAATCAGCTCGTGTTCAGCACAATAACATCCCTAGTTTGTAATATGGTACTGTAACATTTTATAGTGTAGTGTTGGAGGAAAGAGAGTACTATATAGATATATTTTTGAGAATTGAATGACATATAGCAATTAAAACTGTACAAATAAACTACGGATTTAAATTTTAATGTCTTGACCGATTCAAATCAAATGAATTAAAAAATTTAATAATAAAATTAAAATTTTAAAAAATTAAATAGTTGACTCAAAATAATATTAATTTGAAATTAATTTCAACAGCTATATATTGTTGACTTTGACTTGACTTTAGTGAGGACCATCTGGCCAGCATCAATCAAACTAGCGTGTTTGATTACTTTGCAGAAAATTATCACAAGGTAAAAGCCTCCATAGAATTAATTAGTGCTCTTTTTATTGTGTCTTTTTTTTTTTTTTTAATACATATTTCAACTTTATAGATGAGAGTAATTAAAGTGGTGTTATTATTGTACTTTTCCACATCTTTTATTCCACAAACTTCGCTTTCAAGAATTTATGGACCCCATGCCATCTCAAAAGTGGTGAGAGATAAAAAAAAATGTATTATAAGAACATCAAATGACATAGAACTCTACTTACAAGGGCAACTATGAGGTCTAGTCGACCTGTAATCTCTCGCGAGGGAATCAAGAAGCAGTCATGGTGCCGGAAAGGCTCTCTCTTCAACTGTTTGGCCTCTCGGCCGAAATCTTGTTTTATTATATTATGCCTCCTCCTCCTCCTACTCCTCACTTGTGTTGGAGTCGCAGAAGGCCGTAAGAATCATGTCAGTTGTTTTTCGTCGTGCGGGAATCTCCAAAACATCAGCTATCCTTTCCGTTTGAAGAGCGATCGGCCGGGATGCGGATCCAAAAACTACGAGATTCTCTGCGTCGACGGTGGCAAACCTATGCTGGAGTACGGGTCAGCTAAGTACTACGTAACCAACATCTCGTACACAAACATGACTATTACTCTCGTCGATCCGGTCTATGTAAATGATGATAAATATTGCCTTCCTCCTCACCAATCTCCACCACCTGATTTTTTATTTACAGATTTCTATTTCCAAAATTCACTAGATGGTTATCTAGATCAAGCTGATTATCCATATTTGTATGCAACCACTGAGTTACACTTGGCTCTCTTTGTGAATTGCACGAGGCCGATCCAAGATGACACGTACCCGTACCCGTACCCGTACCGGTACCAGTACCAGCGCGTGCCATGGCTAAGCAGTAACAACTCATTTGTCTATGTACTAGTTGATTATAATTGGATGCGCCATGTGGGATCTATTAAGCCCTCATGTGGATTTTTGGCCACGGTTCCTATACATGTCGGTGATGCCATGAATCCGAACGCCACCGTAATTTTTGAGCTCTTAAAGGAGGGATTCATACTTTCGTGGAACGTAGCCGCACCAACTCCATCTGCAAAGTTTCATGGATGCTTGAACGGAGCAAAAAGGTACGAAACACTACCGTATATAAATTAGAGTTCACCATTATTATTCATTAAGTCGTGCTACCAAGCCTTCATGCAATTTCAAATTTACTGGTAGTTTTTCAAAGTTTAAGCTATATTTGACAAAGATTTAATATTGAGTTAAGCTATAAGGCGCTATTTGGTTTGGAAATAATAAAAATTGGTTATTTTTTTATCCTTAGAATAACTTATTATTATCAAAAATAAAAAAGAATTGTGTTTGCATATAATTAATGTAATGTTGCTAATTTTACGAATCACTAAAATTACGTTTGGTTAATTTTATAAATTAGTAGTGGATAATTAAAAAAATAATAGTTGAAATTAATATAACATATAATTTAATAAAAATAATTTTTATAAATATATGTGTAAAAATAATATTATAAACTATGATTTAATAAAAAATAATTTATCATAAAAGTACTTTTTTTTTTTCAAATTCTACTTAAATTTAAATTTAATAAAAATAATTATTATAATATTTTTAAAAAATAATATGTATTAATATAGCACAATTAATAATTTTTAGAATAAAAATAATTTATTATAATATGTAATATATCATGTCTACACAATTTACTTTAATTCTATTATAATTTTTAATAAGTTTTGAAAATACATATTGAAATAGTACTATATATTTCACCAAAAAGGTAAAGTAATTTATTCCAAATTATTTCGGAATAATTGAAAATAACAAGATTTGATCGATTTTTTTTTTTTTTTTTTTTTTTTTTTTGGGCTAAAAAGCATCCCAATTGCTTGAACAGTACTGAAGATAACTTTTATTAATTTTGTTTTATTCCTTAACCAAATGAGGCGTAAGAGAACAGTATTTTTAATAATATTTATATTCAACAGTATTCCTAATATTTGAACTTAAATTTTTCTTGGTAGCCGAAGCGTGTAGCCTAGAAAGATTTGAACTTAGAATTTACTATTCTAATATTATTTTAAATTATATAAAATAAATTTTTTTATTTTTTAAAAGATTAAGCTATTAGAAAATAATATTTTCAATATTTTTTATATTCCGCATAAGCTCGAAATGGCTTCAAGGCTTTTTTATTTTCTTAATTCTTATTTACCGAACATTACGTTTCCCCTTTCTCATCCATCCCACAATTTTTATATTTTTCTCCAATTTCATACACTTTAAGTTTCAAGTCATCATATTCTTTTTCTTGCTTTTTTTTTTTTTTTTTTTTTTTTTTTTTTTTTTTTTTTTTTTTTTATAAACAGCTTACTTTTATGTAAAAGCAACAACTACTTATACAGACATAGATTCAGTTTCTCTTAGAGTTCAAATTTTATCTTTAATTGTGACGCGCTTTGCAGAAGAGCAATCATTTTTGAACTATTCTAATCCTAACATATTTTACCCTTTTAACTTTTTGAATATAACCACCGCCTAAAATACTATTGCGATAAGAGATTTAATCCTATTATATATTATATGAGCCATACTCCTATATATATTTTTTTAGTTGCCGTCCATTCATATCTGTTCAACGGCTCAGATTTGATTATTTTTAAGTTGTGACCTGCAATAGCAGATCACTTTGAGGAGGTACCAGTTATCAGGTATCCAAAACAGAAATTATTTTGGTCTTTTACATAATTAAATAATTTTATCTCTATTTTACAAATTTTTATTTTTAAAAATATTATAAATTTTAAAAATTTGAATTTAGTGAGAGTTTTTATTTTTGAAAAGATCATAAATTTTAAATATTCCAATTTAGTTATCTTCTTAAATAGAAATATTTTAATTATCTTTATTTAATATATTGTAAATAATTTTGATTTTAGAAAATTATTTTTAGAAATTAGAATTTAGAAATCTATTAATTTTTATTATCAATTATATTTTAAATTATAATATATGATCTTATTATTTTAAAAGATCAAATTTTACTATTTAAATTTAATTTAACTTAGTCTGTATAATTTTATTCTAAAAATAAATTTGAATTATACCATATATTTCTATTAAATCAAATATTTAAACACATTGAAATTTTTAAAATTATAATACAAAATTAATGTTTAGATCAAAGAAACTATAAAATTTTTTAAACAAATTAAACTTTTTAAATTAATGTCTAAATTGTAATTCTAAAACTCTTTAAATTAATGCCTAAATTGTAATTCTAATTTTTTTTAAAATTAAAATTTTTAAATCAATAATTAAATTGTAATTCTAAAACTCTTTAAATTAATACATAAATTGTAATTCTAAATTTTTTTAAATTAAACTCTTTAAATTAATGCCTAATTTGTCATTCTAAAACTCTTTAAATTAATACCAAAATTGTAATTCTAAATTTTTTTAAATTAAACTCTTTAAATTAATGCCTAATTTGTCATTCTAAAACTCTTTAAATTAATACCAAAATTGTAATTCTAAATTTTTTTAAATTAAACCTTTTAAATTAATGCCTAATTTGTCATTCTAAAACTCTTTAAATTAAATTTTTTAAATTAATGTCTAAATTGTAATTTTAAAACTATTTAAAATAATGACTAAATTGTAATTCTAAAATTCTTTAAATTAAACTCTTTAAATTAATGCCTAAATTATAATTCAAAAATTTTTAAATTAAACTATTTAAATTAATGCCTAAATTGTAATTTTAAATCTCTTTAAATTAAACTCTTAATTCTAAATCTCTTTAAATTAATACCGAAATTGTAATTCTAAAACTTTTTAAATTAATGTCTAAATTGTAATTCTAAAACTTTTTAAAATAATGCCTAAATTGTAATTCTAAATTTTTTTAAATTAAACTTTTTAAATTAATGCCTAAATTGTAATTCTAAAATTTTTTAAATTAAACTCTTTAAATTAATATCTAAATTGTCATTTAGAACTCTTTAAATTAAACTTTTTAAATTAATACCTAAATTGCAATTCTAAAACATTTTAAATTAATGCCTAAATTGTAATTCTAATTTTTTTTTAAATTTAAACTCTTTAAATTAATGCGTAAATTGTAATTCTAAAATTCTTTAAATTAAACTCTTTAAATTAATGCCTAAATTGTAATTTTATTTTTTTTAAATTAAACTCTTTAGATTAATGCCTAAATTAACATTCTAAAACTCTTTAAATTAAATTTTTTAAATTAATGTCTAAATTATAATTCTAAAATTCTTTAAATTAATTTCTAAATTATAATTCTAAATTTTTTTAATTTAAACTCTTTAAATTAATGCCTAAATTATAATTCTAAAATTCTTTAAATTAAACTCTTTAAATTAATGCCTAAATTTTAATTCTAAATTTTTTAAAATTAAACTCTTTAAATTAATGCATAAATTGTAATTCTAAATTTCTTTAAATTAATGCCTAAATTGTAATTCTAAATCTCTTTAAATTAATGTCCAAATTATAATTCTAAAACTCTTTAAATTAATGTCTAAATTGTAATTCTAAAATTTTTTAAATTAAACTTTTTAAATTAATGATTAAATTTTAATTCTAAAACTCTTTAAATTAATGCCTAAATTGTCATTCTAAAACTCTTTAAATTAAATTTTTTAAATTAATGCCTTAATTGTATTTCTAAACTTTTTAAATTAATGCGTAAATTGTAATTCTAAAATTTTTTAATTTAAACTCTTTAAATTAATGCGTAAATTGTAATTCTAAAATTCTTTAAATTAAACTCTTTAAATTAATGCCTAAATTGTAATTGTAAAATTTTTTAAATTAAACTTTTTAAATTAATGCCTAAATTGTCATTCTAAAACTTTTTAAATTAAATTTTTTAAATTAATGCCTAAATTGTAATTCTAAATTTTTTAAATTTAAACTTTTTAAATTAATACCTAAATTTTAATTCTATTTTTTTTAATTTAAACTCTTTAAATTAATGCATAAATTATAATGAGTTGGGCTGGAATGCTATTGATAGCACCAACCCAACTTTGCCACCCATTTTGTAGCCCTTGGATCGCATTGAGATTCGTGTAGGCTCTTTAATGAAAAAAATAAAAAAGAAAAAGTAAAAGTTTTTTTTTTAATTAAAGCACTTGCACGAATCTCAATACGATCCAAGGGCTACAAAATGGGTGGCAAAATTCGGTTGGTGCTATCAATAGCATTCCAGTCCAACTCAAATTATAATTATAATTTTTTTTTAAATTAATGGCGAAATTGTAATTCTAAAACTTTTAAATTAATAACTAAATTGTAAATCTAAATTTCTTTAAATTAATGTATAAATTGTAATTTTGAAATTTTTTAAATTAAACTCTTTAAATTAATATCTAAATTGTAATTCTAAATTTTTTTTAATTAATGACTAAATTAGTAGAAGGTATTTTAATTAATATTTATTTTTTATTTTGTGATGTTTAATTATGAAAATGCTCTTTTTATAAAGTTACGTGTTAACCTGATAATAAGTAAAATTGCTATTTTATTCCTTGCCGGTCAACGATTAAGAATATTTTTATTATTTATGAAAGAAAGTATAATAGTATTTTTCATATTATATATAATACTATTTCAAATTCTGAAGTGTTAAATCCAGAATGAAAAATAAAATAAGATTAAATTATCCTAAAATATACATAATAAGTTTTCATGATTCCACGTGAACCAGCATACATCATAATGGCATATTTTGCAGCCAGTTTGCCGAAAATATGAGGGGCAAGGGAATTCTTCCCAATTGGACCAACGCTGAAAGAATTATCTCGACGCCATTCTTCTTGGTTGAGAGCGAGGTCAATTTCACATACTGTATGAACGAATTATTCAACAGCAATCACTATTTTCACTTTGCAGTGGCTGTGGTTGTTGTAATTGAGATTGTCCAGCTTTTACTAGGTAAACCTACCTAATGATTAAGTGTGACATATGGCAATCCGTTGTTTTTTTTTTTTTTTTTTTTTTTTGACTCCGTTCTAATCAACTAACCTATGTGAATTTTTTTCAGCATTATGGATATTAGGGAGGTTCATTTTTGCACCAATTTCGCTTCTGATTTTATTGGCATATAATTTTTGGAGCAATCATGTGTCCATTGATATTGTAGAAAAGTTTCTTCGAAACCAGCAAATTCTCTCACCTACGAGATATTCGTACACTGATATCATTGCAATCACGGGCCATCTTAGAGAGAAGTTAGGACAAGGAGGATTTGGGTCGGTCTTTAAAGGCACACTCTTAAGTGGCCAGCATGTTGCCATCAAGATGCTCAGAAATTCTCAATTCAACGGAGAAGAATTCATCAACGAGGTCTCAACAATTGGTAGGATTCACCACGTAAATATAGTGCAGCTTGTTGGTTTTTGCTCAGAGGGATCAAAGAGGGCTCTTGTTTATGAGCACATGCCTAAGGGATCATTAGACAAGTATATCTTCTCGGTAAGAGGAACTAGTAATAGGCCCTTTTCCTGGGATAAGCTCAATGAAATAGCACTTGGGGTGGCTCGTGGTATTGATTACTTGCATCGAGGATGTGACATGCAAATTTTACATTTCGACATCAAACCGCATAATATTCTCCTAGACCACCATTTCAACCCAAAAATTTCAGATTTCGGACTCGCGAAGTTATACCCAAAAGATTATAGCCTTGTTTCTCTTAGTGCAGCAAGAGGAACCATTGGATATATTGCTCCGGAATTGGTATCGAGGAACTTTGGGACTGTATCTGACAAATCTGATGTCTATAGTTTTGGAATGCTAATATTGGAGATGGCGGGAGGCAGAAGAAATGTGGACCGAACAATGGAAAATACAAGCCAAGTTTACTATCCTTCTTGGATCTACGATCAACTTACACAGAACGATAAGATCGATCAACTTACACAGAACGATGAGATCGTTGAAATAAATAACAATATTGAGATTCATGAAGTAGAAAGAAAGCTATGTAAAGTGGGGTTATGGTGCATTCAGATGAAATCATCAAATCGCCCTTCTATGGATAAAGTTGTGGAGATGTTGGAAGGGGATACAGATGACTTGCAAATGCCACCAAGGCCCTTCTTTTCATCCTCGCATCCAACCTCCGTAAGGCAATCTTCCATGCGATCCGCTTCAATAGAATTATCGATTATTTCTGAACAGGAAGACTATTCAAATTCGGATAAATAATATAAGGGATGTAAAATTGGCTAGTTTAGCTAGCCAAAGCTAAGTTTGTTGTTGTGTGGAGCAACTCAATTATATTCCAATAATTTTTAGAGCATTCATGGCTAGTATAATATATATTCTTTTTAATATATTTAAATAACGATGTAGGAGAAAAAAAAAAAAGAACAGAGAAACAAGTACAATCAATATGTGTTGACTTATAGAATTATCTATATATCATCTATCTACCTATCTATAGCTCTCCATTAGTTAGTTGCATGTATAAATATGGTTTAGATTAAATTGCATGCTAGCCGCTCCCTCTCCTCCCAAATCTGTTTGATATTAAATTTTATAAATTTATAATTTATATATTTTAATATCGATTGCTGTAAGTCCGATACACTCTCGATTGTTGGAATTCCGTAATAAAAATTTTAAATTAAATTTTTATTATAAATCTGTCTTCTTAGCAAAAACTTATATAATCATAAAAAAGAAAAAAAATCCAAACAAAAAATATAAAGATAAAATATAATAATTCGAAATATTTTATTTTTAATAAATAGATTAAAAGTGAAATTTAAGTTGGCTTTAAATTCAAAAGACCTATATTGACTTATTTGGTCAATCGCTAGCGTGCAAGTTGCACAATTTACGAGGCAAAAAGGTTATTTTTCAATCTGGACATGATCCTGAAAATCCGAGATGACTGTTACGATCGTCTCGTCGAACTAAGCGAGATTCATATTCAGCATATTTCGATCAGATCTTCCAAAAATCAATAAAGAAGCGGATAAAATGCCGCGACTTAAGTGGCCTGCGCACAGTAATACTTGAGTGGGTTACTGTAGATGAACAGTACCTAATTTCGGGATTTTATCGAGTGCAACGTTGATCAATTTATTGTTCGGATTCCGAAAATAGTGATCCAGGTAGTCGTTTCGATCGGTTTCGTCGATCTGAACGCAATGGCGCTGACAAAATTTCCGTTTGACGACCCTGGAGTCTCAAAAAACATAATTAACTGTATTTTTGTACAGTAATTATAGGCCGAGATTTTATCTGGGCATCGCGTCGAAAAAAACAAATCGCTACCTTATAGATTTCGACGTGCCGGAAGTCATGGCGAAGTCCGTTTTTCGTTTCGACAAGCGAAACGCCTCAAAAAACGTGAAATACGGCAAAAAATACTGTATTTTGCAAAAAAAACCCGCAACTTTTTGCTCCGAAAAGCGTGCGGCTTACAGGTGAGGGACTAAACTGTAAGAGGAGTAATTTTTTGTTAAGGACTCATGTCCAAATAGTGAAATAAGGAGGGGCTTTTAGCATTTTGTGTTTTTAAACACACGTTACGTTGTTTGGCTTCTTGAAACTGATCTGCCCCTTTCTCTTCGTAACCGGCGCTCCACCCACCTCCTCCACCTTGCAACAGACGCGCCTCCTCGGCTGCCGAACGCCAGCTCCATCCACGTCGCCGTTAGGGTCCAAGGAAGCCTATAAATAGGTGGCATTCTCTCGGGGTTTGAGTAGGAGTTTGCCTTGAGTTGTAGGGTTGGTCCAAACCTCTTCTGAGAGTTCCACTGAGAGGCCACAACTGAGCTTGGGTGAGGCCGACGCCAGCCGCCGCCGTGCGCCGCCGCCACCACCTTTCCTTCTTCTTCTTTACTCCGGCGAGGATAAGGTTGGGAACTTTTGAAATTTTTGCGGCCTTGGACCCTTGCATGTGGTTCCTGACATCGAGGGGATTCTTACTGTGAAACCTGAGCCGCCGCCGTCGACCCCATCGCCGGCGGGAGCGACTTCTTGCCGAAAGTTGAAAATTAGCCGATCTTTGGCGCCGTGTCAATCCAGCCGTTTAACTCAAGATCAGAGATGTTGGGATTGTTCCTCTCGTCGACTGCAACCTATTCCCGAAGTTTAAGGATCATCGGCCAAGTATCCAAGCCGATCGAGCCTGCCCTAGTTTCGGGTGAAAGTGACCCTTGGCCGAGCTTTGCCGTCCGGCGCCGTCGTGCATCCCCGTCGCCAGCCACCACCGCAGGAAACTTCCTGGCACCAAGGGAAGTACTTTGGTCCAGGTTGCGCCGGCCCAAACACCGCCGGCCGGAATCCGCCATTAGAGCACCTCGGATCTTCCGAGCTTGAGCTCCGGCGATCGCCGAGGCTCTGTGCGGTGGATAAGTGATCCAGGTGAGTTCCTTGGACCCTACTGAAGCTTCCCAAACCGTTGCATGGGACTTCTAACGTGGGGTTTTGTGGATATGTAGTTGCACCACTTTTTGCATCCGAGCCCGAGCTCCGGCCGCCGCCGCCGCTCCTGGTTGCCGGAAAACCACCCAGGTAAGTCCTAAGCACCATTTTGAGTATTCCTATCAAGTTATTTTGGTTAGTGGGCCTCGGTTAAATAAGTTGTTCCAACTTGATATATAAGTGGGTTTTGTATGGTGTTTCTCGGCCGCCGCCGTTGCCGGCCGTCGCCGCGGACCTGGCTTGGTCCGGACCTCATATAAGAACACCCTGGTGCTGATACTCGCCTCTGTTGGCCATGAGATGTAGGGTTGATTCAAGTTGGTGCAACCCGAGCTTGGTGCAATTGAAGTTATTGCTCCGGCGACTTCTCCGGCCACCCTCCGGCAAGCCGCAGGTGAGCATCACTATCCTCTGTCATCACTAAGTGCCATGCTCACAGTATATCGTAATTTAATCAAGTGTATAATCTAGTTTAGCAAAGTGTCATTTTGGGCCCTAAGTAATTATGGGCCAACTTTGTAAGTGGGCCCTGTGCTGGCCCAAGCCCGTGAGCACGAGCTTTGTCTCGTCGAACCGGACGCGCTGAAACTTATGGCGCTGTTTTTGGTTTCCCGGATTGTGAGAACGGGTCGAAACAGTGAATCAAGATAAGGTTTTTATGTAAATTTAAAATGTATCAAGGATCTAAATGCTAATGTAACATGCTGGCTGTCTTTGGACAGTATTTACGCACCGTCTAGTCATTTTGTTTGAGTTTCAAAGGCTCTCGTTGAGCGGAAAATGATTATTGTTTCGTAAATCGGCAAAATCGTCGGTTTTACGGTTTCCAACGCGTGTTTCGCGTACCACGGAGTAAAAGATCAGTTATTGGACACTGGTTGTTGCCTCTGGTCATCCCCGACACTATCCTGGCTGGTCCAGTGACTTCAGTATTCTGTCGGAAAACTTCGAAGCCGAATTGGGCTTCCCGTGAGTTGCGCGAGTAATTGTGGCAACATCTGGACATCGAAAATTACAGTTTTGCCCCTGTCTGTCCTAACATCGATATTTTGATGTTTAGGGGCAGCAGGTGCCGTTTCGCGGTATTTGAGTATTTATAAACTGTCGGCGGGACAGTTTCGATATTTTAGTGGATTTCCGGAAATTTCGATAAAAGCCTGTTTCGGCTAAGTTCCACGTGTTAGCGATAGGACATTATAGTATTGTCGGGATGGGTATGAGTGAGTCTGTTTTTTATCATAGTTTTTATTCAGGGCCCAGCAGTTTTGCACCAGCCTCCCAGTAGTTTAGCGGGAGTTCGGGATCGGCCTACATTCAGGTGGGTTATCTTCGGTGGGCTTTATCTTTTCGGCCCTCTGGTTGCTTTAGTCCAGTCGGACCCTTGTTCTTCTATTTAGCCCAGATTATATTTATGAGCACTATTCAATTGATTTAGTATCCCTTGCTTATACCTGGACATATACCTGCTTGATTGGTCATTAGTTAGATGACAGTTCATTTGCTCATATTTGGACATATATATCATGTCTACTCGATTACTACATAGACTTGCTTCTGTTCAGGTATCAGTACAGTAGATTTCTTATGGTCTGATCATGCCTGTTGTCTGTCATTATTGTGTTGCATTATATCCAGAGATTACTTGCTTCCATATTTCAGATATGCATGATAGACGTATGATTGATATACAGACATATGCATCCATGTTGGGATTTTGCTCAGATATACATACTTCTTGTATTCCAGACTGCATGATATGAGATATGATTGAGATATTCAGACACCTGTTTCCCTGTTGGGATTCCTCGGCTTGTTGCCGACTACCCGGTCGTTGGACCGCGAGCTTGAGCATAGCACTATGATCGCCACGCACCGCTGTACTTCACGATCATCAGCGGAGTCATGACCCGTGTGGATGTTCTTTACCGGTAAAGTGGTCTGGAGAGTGGACCCGTGAGCCCTTTGCATCGGGACTGCTTGGCGTCTGTGAGTGCAGGGTTATGTCAGCCAGATAGGTGCCAGATAGTGGCATGAGCCTGAGGTCCTCGCGACCAATAGTGGCATTGATTGGGTACTTGATATTCTTGAGATTGATGCATAGCTTCTATACTTCCATGCTTTTCAGTACTTAGTTCTGCTCTGTTATATTTGATTATCACCCTGATTGATTCTGGTATT
This sequence comes from Tillandsia fasciculata, assembly GCA_029168755.2. Taxonomy (NCBI): domain Eukaryota; kingdom Viridiplantae; phylum Streptophyta; class Magnoliopsida; order Poales; family Bromeliaceae; genus Tillandsia; species Tillandsia fasciculata. The sequence continues at coordinate 25,585,094 of CM054940.1, forward strand.
TCTGTACCTGTATATGTACAGCATTATGATCATGATACATTCATTTAGTATGACTGACACAGATTAGTAGTACCTTTCTTTTATAGTACTGATATTTGTGAATTGTTACTTTTGCTCTCAACAGTATCTCTTGTGGATTGAGATTTACAGGATTATCAGAATTGTTAGTTACAGCTTGATTAGCATCGTCTATCAGTACCTTTGCTTTATTTTCCTATTATGGTACTCATTATATACAGTATCATGATTATGCTTCCAGCCAGTTTTGTTTCATATATCAGCTGTTACGTATTGATCTATTACTATTCGCAGATTATTGTATCCAGTAGGTACGATTAGCTATTTCTCGGCTCGTCGTGCCCACTGGGATACACTGTCGATGTATCTCACACCCCCTGGATGACCATTTTTCAGGTCCGTCGGGAGGTGAGATGACGGGACGGTCCGGTGAGCCGATCACGATAGAGTTGTTCCCCTGATGATCTACCAGAGTTGTTATGATCCTGATCTGATCTACAATATTTTGGTTTATTGTGATAACTTAGAACTTATTACTATTTCACATTTAGACGATCAGTACTCTAGTTTTGATTTACTTTCTCTGAGGATTGGTATGATTTAGTATATCTATAAACTGATTGGATATTATCTTGTAGTCTAGTTAGTTGTACTTGATCTCTGATTGTATGCATGATATTGTACTTGCCTAGCCGTGCATATATAGGAAAGTCTCTGTCCGTTTGGATAGAGGGTTTTCTATATGTGTGGCGGTCTGTTACGCCCGGTTTGCGAACTCTGATTTTTTTTTTTAAAAAAAAAAAAAAAAATAGACTAGATTTTTAAACTTGGGGCGTGACATAAAATAAAATTTATTAGCAAAAAAAAATTACATATGATTCATCTTTTATTTAGAGTAACTTTAACCTGAACTCTTTTTTTAATTTCTCACACTTTCATTTTCTATAAACTCAAAAAATTATCTATTTTCTTTCTCACATGCACTCATCCACAAGATGCATGCAATCCGGCCTAAGCTCTCTCTTGTGTACGGACATCACAAATAGCTTCACCTCTCGGCCATACACCAACATGCTAGCTCAACAATTGCATATATATATATATATATATATATATATATATATATATATATATATATATATATATACCATGGCACTATATAAAACTGCACTAAAACATATTTCAATCTTAATATAATCAAAAATTTTATTCTAACTAATATTTAAATCTAAATCAATATATCTCTAATATATTTAAATATTTATTCTAATCTAATTAAAATTTAATTACAAATCTAATCAAATCCCAACAAAACCTTCATAAAAATTAGTTTTGATTTGGGACCTATTTTTTTTTAATGCTTCTTGAATTTTTGTCATGGAGAAAATTGATCTATTCTATCATCCACTAATAATAGCCTAGGGCACAAATATTTATACAAATAATTAATTTAGAATTTATAAAAAATTAATAATTTTTTAATATAAATTTTTTAATATTATATGATACATTTAATAAATTAGTTTTAATATTTTATTGTGACGTGTGTAGCCAATAAAATCTATTTATAAATAGGTAGCAGATAATAAATTTTTGATTCATGCACCAGGGAATAAAATTAAAATTTATTTACTAATTTAAAAATATTGTAATATTTTGTACACATTACATATGTATAATATTATATTAAAAATATTATTTTATTATTGGTCTTGCGTCTGTTGTCTTAATTTTTTTTAAAGATTGTTGTGTCTATTCAAGTCCTTATAATTTAATTAGCCAATAATTAACTAATTTATTTGGAAAGGCATATATATATATATATATATATATATATATATATATATATATATATATATATATTAAAAGATTTTTTTTCCTCTGTGACTCTCTGCATCACAGATTTGCAATGAATAGTTTTGTTGCTATTCTCCTAGCTCTCTTTCTCCTCGCTGCAGGGAGAAGAAACATGATTGTCTCTGCAGGAAATAATGATGATGATGATGGCGATTTCTTCAAGAAATGCCCGGCTTCGAGGTGCCCAGAAGGCGGCCCGGAGATCAGATTTCCGTACCGGCTCAACTCCAGCCCTTCCGACTGCGGCGCTCCTGGAATGGAGCTCTCGTGCTCCGGCAACGACACCGTCCTAGTGCTTCCACATGCAGGCTCTTTCAACGTGACTACGATCGACTACCTGAACGGTGAAATCACGATCAAGCTGGGATGTTCGTGTTTACAACATTGCCTGATGGGAAACCAGGGATCCGTCAATCTAACGTCGTCGGTGTATCAACATGCATTGGATTGGGGTATCAGCTTGCTAGGCTGCCCGAGAAAATGGACACCAGACAATGAAGACAATTACATCGCCGGCCCTATCTCTTGCCTTAGCAATGCATCACAATTTGTTTATCTGGTGTCTGACTATGCTTATCCTGCTAATCTTCCTTCGGATTGCCGGGTGATCACAGACGATCTTAGCATTAACTTTCGACGCATGACTGACTCCGATTCTATTTCGCCCACCTTCAAGGAAATGGTGGCCGATCTCATAACGCGTGGCGAGGTGACTCTAGGATGGTATGTTCCTCAAATAACTGATACATGCATCCAATGCCAAAAGGAGAAAAAGTACTGTGGATTCAGCTCGGCCACCAACCAAGCATTCTGCCCACATGGTAACATTCTGATTCACTGTAACCTTCTTTTTTTGCATCCAATTGCTGTCATCTGACTCCTTATTCTACTTCATTCACAGGTCCAAATATCATGCTCATCGCAGGTGCGTATCTTGTTAAAATTTTTGTTTCGGTGAAAGATTTTTCATTTTATCTCCAATTTTCATCATTGCCTAGTAGATTATTTGAAAGGAACAAAAACTGCGCTCTATCTCTCTCAAAAAAAAAAAAAAAACTGCGCTCTATCATAAATATATAAGCTTATTTGCCTAAAAATGAGTTACAAATTAATCTTTTTTTTTTCTCTAATTCACATCGATTTATGCGTGATTAATTGATTGTGACTAATGAATTCTCTCCACAGCAACAACTACCGCCGCATTTGTTATACTTTTGTTAATGGTTGTTATTCTAGTCTATTTCCAAACGCGATCCAAAAGGGAAAAAGAAATACGTTTGAAGGTGGAGAAATTTCTCGCATCGTACAACACTATAAAACCGACTCGGTATACCTTCTCGGAGCTCAAGAAAATTACTAAAAGGTTTAAGTATAAACTGGGCCAGGGTGGTTTCGGAAGTGTCTACAAGGGCGAGTTAGCAAATAGAATTCCTGTCGCGGTAAAAATGCTCGAGAGATCTAAGTGGGACGGTCGAGAGTTCACTAACGAAGTCGCGACTATCGGACGAATTCACCATGCAAATGTCGTTCGCTTGTTCGGATTTTGCTCAGAAGGAACAACACATGCACTTATATATGAGTTCATGCCAAATGAATCACTAGAGAAGTACATCTTCTCTAAAAATAGGATTACCCTTCATGAGCCACTAAGGATAGAGAAATTGCTAGAGATCACAGTAGGAATTGCTCGGGGGATCGAGTATCTGCATCAAGGGTGCAATCAACGCATTTTGCACTTTGACATCAAGCCTCACAACATTTTATTGGATCGTAATTTCAATCCTAAGATATCCGACTTTGGCCTCGCAAAATTGTGCTCAAGAGATCAAAGCATTGTTACGATGACTGCGGCAAGGGGCACGATGGGCTACATTGCACCGGAGATGTATTCGAGAAATTTTGGAACGGTGTCTTACAAATCGGATGTCTATAGTTTTGGAATGTTGGTGATAGAAATGGTTGGCGGTAAGAGGAATGCGGATCCTCAAATTGAGAACCAAAGTGAGTTTTATTTTCCAGAGTGGATTTACGATCAACTAGTAAATGGGCAAGACATTGGGCCGGCGATAGAGATAGCAGCAAGCGAAATAGAAATTGCAAAAAAACTCGCCATAGTGGCATTATGGTGCATACAATGGAATCCGAGGGATCGGCCGACCATGACGAGAGTTGTGCAGATGCTAATCGGGGATTCCCAGAACCTACAAATGCCACCAACACCATTTGTGTCCTCGGGTCGAGATGTAGTTATCACAGCTCCAAATGAAGTATAAGCTAGGAGCGCGCGTTTGAACTTGTAGTATTCAAGTTCATAGTTATTTTGTATCTAATTATACTTGTTTTATTTTCCTTTCTACAAGCAAAATTCCAACTAGGTCATAGTGTTCAGGAGAAAGGGTACCTATGATCAATTAATTATCTTAGGAAACTGTGGTGGCCTAATTTGAGTTTTGCTTTGGGCTTCTTTCTAATTTGTTTGTACTGTTATGTTATAAGTGTATGACTCCTGTTGCTATAGATGTAATTATAATATTCAGCAATGTACTTTAACTTCTTTTATTTTCATACTTACACTATAACTAATTTATTAATAATGTATATAAAAACTGTTAAAAATGGTTAAAAATAATAGAGCAAATATTCAACTAATTTTGACATAAAAATAATAAAATGCATAAAAAAATTAAAATAATTAAAATAACTTAATATAATTTTAATTTTGATGAGTCTATTGTGCTATCGATAGTATTCTAGCCTAATTATATATATATATATATATATAATTGAAAAAAGCTAAGTGTGCACCACAAAAGGGGTGTACATTTTACACCCCATCCATCCAAGGGTGGGATGAATTTCACCCATCACTTGAAGTGATGGGTGGAGAAGTCCCCACCCTTGGATGGGTGGGGGTGTAAGATGTACACCCATTTATGGATGTACAGGTAGCATTCCTCATATATATTATACAAATTATGAAAATATAAAATATATGTAAAATATATATATATATTCAAAGTTTTATCGAGCAAAATACGAATGAGCTTATCCCAGCTCATATTTAGCTCGTTTATTAAACGAGCTGAAAAATTCAATTCGTATTCGGCTCGTATATTAAAGGAGCGATTCGATTTCGAGCTCATTTCAAATCGAACATAAGCTGATTCGTGAAAAAGGAGCTAGAATGCCATCCCTAAATCATACTAGTATTTTTTTTTTTTCTAATTTAAATTCTATGTGCTTAGACTGACTGATGGATAACTGATTATTTACAATTTATAATTCTAAAGAAATTATTTCATCTATTTATTTTTCTAAATAAATTTACAAGTTAACAAATAATAAAAGTAAAGATGGACTCAATTTATTTTGAGAAATGGTAAGCCTACAACCAAAACACTTTTGAATCTTTAGTATTAATAAAAAAGGTGATGAGATGAGATAGGTAGAAGGAAGATGTCGTGAAATTACAACGCAAGGAGGATGGTAATTCTCACACTCATTTATTTTAGGATAAAATTTAAATTACTCTCTTGTGTTATAATATATTTTTACTCTCACAATTCAACGTGGGTTGTAATCCTCTCACTTCTCTTTTATTTTACAATAAATTTTAAATTATTCCCTTGTGTTACAATATATTTTTTAATTTTATTTCACCAAAATTTTTTATATCGATCAAATAGGATGAAAAAGTTAAATATTTAGAAAGTTATAGAATGACAAAATAAAAATTATGCTAAATCATAATAGAATAGGTATAATTTTTTAAATTATAAAGTGATAAAATAAAAATAAATCAAACTATAAAATTGCACAGTACAATTTTTTGAAACAAGGAAGAACAAAGTCAATATCTACTATACCCTTATATATATATTTTATGGGATAATTTGAAGTTTATCTATTATTTTATGTGCATGTAACTGAGCTGTTATTTTCAGTTGTGCAAGGCAATAAACAATTTGTGAGACTTATAATTAAGGGAGTTAATTGAACAGCCCTGATTGACCAGTCACTTCTAATTGGGCAAGTCAATGAAAAATTTGTGAGACTCACAATCAATTAGTGGGTGTAAATATTTATTGTTATCTTGGACTTTATCTTTTTTTTCTTTTAAAAAAATGAGCATGATTAATTTTTTTTTCTTTGCTTTTATTTGCCCTGGTCCACTCTTGCTGTTATAATTGTTTCTTTAAGAACAAAGTTTGTGGAATAGAAGATATAGAAAAGTAAAACTACATCATAGTTTTATTCAAATACACATTAAATTTTTTAGTTCGATATTTTAATAAGTCAGCTGGTGTTCGTCAGATAATATTTCTAGTTTATAATATAGTGTAGCATTTCGTCACGTTATTTAGATAATTTTTATTGGACAAGTCAATGGTTATTTACGACACTCACGATTAATTGGCAAAGTCAATTTATGTTTTTATTATTAACATGATCTCTTTTTCTTTTTTTTTTTTGTCTATTTTTGAAAGAAATGTACTTGATTGAGATACTTCCTATTGGGCAAGTCAATATTCATTTGGGAGACTTACAGTTGACGAAGTTTATTTATACTTTTATCAAAGACTTGGTTTTTTTTTTTTTTTTTCTTTTTTGTTAATTTATGAAAGAAATTTATGTTATCATTATATTTTTCTTGACTTCTATATGCCAGCTGGATTTCGTCATGCTACAATAATTATTTATTCAAAAATATAGATTTGTGAAATTAAAGATGTAGAAAAGTATAGCTGACACCATCATTGTTCTATCTATATGATAGAAATATATAAAGAAAAAAATAAAACTAATAATATATATATACCACTTTTTTCTTGAATTGAGGTATATAGCATGATATAGTTTATTGTATCTTATTAGAAAAGAGAGAGTATTGGATGTAGTTTGGGACTTTTTTTTTTTTTTTTTTTTTTTTTTTTTTTTTTTTTTTTTTTTGAGAGAGAGAGAGATGTTTTTTTTCAATTTTTAGTTCTAATTAAATTTTTTATTTCTATTTTAGCTGTGAATATAGACCAGTAGTTAAACGATATAAATTATTTGGGTATTTTTTTAAATTTTTTTTTGAAAAATAATTAAACTACATTTCAAAAAATATAGTAAAATAATAATTCACTCTAACCAAATTTTTTTTTTTATCATTTTTGTGCTCCCCCGCCTCCGAGATGTGGCAAATTTAAAATTTAAAATTTAATTTTAAAAATATAAATTCATAATTTTTTAATTTAAAATTTAAAATTTTGAAATTGGAATTTAATTTTAAATTTTAAAATTTTTAAATTTGAATTTGAATTTTAAAATTTAAAATTTGAATGTATAATCAAATTTTAAATTTTAAAATTTAAATTTCAAAATTCAAATTAAAAATTAAAATTAAAAATTAAAATTAAAAATTAAAAATTAAAATATAAAATTAAAATTTTTAAATTTTAAATTTTAAAATATTTATTTTTAAATTTTAAACATTAAAATTAATTAATTTAAAATTATAAATTTTAATTTTAAAATAATAAATTATTTATTTTAGTCACTCATTTATTTTAGAATAAACTTTAAATTACTCTCTTGTGTTATAATAAATTTTACTTTGACAATTCAAAATGGGTTGTAATCCTCACTTCTCTTTTATTTTAGGATAAACTTCAAATTATCCTCTCGTGTTATAATATTTTTTTAATTTTGTTTCACCAAAAAAAATTTATGTCAAATAGGATGAAAAAATAAATATTTAAAAATTATAGAATGACAAAGCAAAAAATATGCTTAATCATAATATAGTTAGGTATAAATTTTTAAATCATAAAGTGATCAAATAAAAATAAATTAAACTATAGAATGGGGTAATTTAGAGTTTATCTATTATTTTATGTGCATGTAACTGAGCTGCTATTTTCAATTGAGCAATGCAATTTCAGTTGGGCAGGGCAATAGACAATTTGTGAGACTTAAAATTAAGAGATCGTAAATTGGACGGCGGTGATTGACCTATCACTTCTATTTGGTCAAGTCAATGGAAAATTTGTGAGACTCACAGTCAATTAATTAATGGGTGTAAATTTTGATTGTTATCTTGGACTTGATCTCTTTTCCTTTTTCATTTTTTTATCTTAAAGAAATGAGCATGATCAATTTTTTTCTTCTTTGCTTTTATTTGCCCAGGTCCACTCTTGCTATAATAATTGTTTCGTTAAGAACAAAGCTTGTGAAATTAATAGGAGATATAGAAAAATATAACTACATCATAGTTTTATTCAAACAAGCGCTAAATTTTTTAGCTCGGTATTTTAATAAACCAGCTCGGTACAATAACATTCCTAGTTTTTAATATGATGTAATATTTTATAGGGGCAATTTCTTACGTACCCCTAAAAATTTCCCTGTTTTCAGATTTACCCCTCTTAGAAGGCTAATATTAAAACTACCCTTCTTACGTTCCAACTTCTTTCCAAAATACCCCTGAAGTTAAACTCTGTTAGTGTACCGTTTGAAACTGCCGTTATCTGTGTATAATTACTATTTTGCCCTTTCAAATATACCATAAACCATAAACCCCTAAACCCTAAAACCCTAAACCCTAAACCCTAAAAACCTAAACCCTAAACCCTAAAACCCTAAAAAATCATAAACCCTAAACCCTAAAACTGTGACACCCCGGAATTTGGATTAGTCCTATATATAAATGATATAATAGGACTAAATCTCTTAACCCGGCTATAGCATTTTGGATGGTAGCAAGATCCAGAGGAACATGAGAGTTAAGCGTGCTAGAGCTAGAGTAGTTCTAGGATGGGTGACCCCCTGGGAAGTGGGGCGTCACAGTTGGTATCAGAGCCATTCACCAGCCGGAAATGTGAGATGAGTCTCGGCTGAGCCAGGGTTATATAGCGGGTAGAGCGAGGCTCCCCCGGCTAATGACCGTTGTGGGTGGAGTGCAGCTCCCCACAAGGTCGGCTAAGGCTAGCGAGACGAGTCTCACATCGCCTGGTGCTTGTGAGTGTGCTTGAGCCTGACGTGGACGTCAGGGCTTAAAAGGGGGGAAGAATGTGACACCCCGGAATTTGGATTAGTCCTATATATAAATGATATAATAGGACTAAATCTCTTAACCCGGCTATAGCATTTTGGATGGTAGCAAGATCCAAGAGGAACATGAGAGTTAAGCGTGCTAGAGCTAGAGTAGTTCTAGGATGGGTGACCCCCTGGGAAGTGGGGCGTCACAAAAACCCTAAACCCTAAACCCTAGAACCCTAAAAAACCCTAAACCTAAACCTAAAATCCTAAACCCTAAACCCTAAACCCTAAAAAATCCTAAACCCTAAACCCTAAACCCGGGCAAAATAGGTATATCTGATAGTTTTCAACTTCGATTATTATTTAACTCTAGTTTAACCCTAGTTAACTTAACAAAGGGAAACGGTAGGGGTATTTTTAATAACGGTGGAACGTATGAAGTGTATATTAGAAAGAAAAAAATAAGAGGGATAAATTAGATATTTCTTCATATTTCAGGGGTACACAGGCAATTATTCCTATTTTATAGCGTGTTGGAAAAAAAATAGTTCTCTCTCTCTCTCTCTTCTCTCTCTCTCTCTCTCTCTCTCTCTCTCTCTCCTCTCTCTCTCTATATATATATATATATATATATATATATATATATATAATATATATATATATATATATATATATATATTGAGTGAAGCATTCTTTTTGTATTTTATTTTAGTTATAGTTAAAGTTTTAACTTAATTTTCATCTGCGAATATAAGTGAATAGTCAAATTATATAAATTATTTATATATTTTATTTATTTATTTTTTAAATTTCTTTTTGATATTTTGGAGCTTAACAAACTAGATTATTTCAACTTTTATTGTAACTATGAGCACTTAAATTTGTAATGATAAAAAGTACATATTATATGTTATTGATCAGATAACTTCGATTGGTCAAGTCAATGGTTATTTGCAACACTCAAGGTTGAAAAAGTAAATTTATATTTTTATTATTAACTTGGTCTCTTTTTCTTTTTTCTATTTTTGAAAGAAATGTATTTGATTGAGATATTTCCAATTGCACAATTCAATATTCATTTGGGAGACTTGTAGTTGACGAAGTTAATTTATCCTTTTATCAAAGACTTGGTTTTCTTTTTTCTTTTATTTTAATTCATAGAAGAAATGTACTTAATTGTTATTATTATTATTATTATTATTTTTATATGTTAGTTGGTTCCACTCATAGTACAATAATTATTTATTTAAAAAATATAGATTTGTAGAATTAAAAATGTAGAAAAATATAGCTACATGTGTGACGCCCCAATAATACCACATCGGATGTGGATGAAATTGTGATTGGGTTTATATGAGACATGGACACTAGTAATAATAACTAGGCTTAAGTATTTTGGACTGTAATATGGGCTCAATGAGTTATTATTGCTAGTGGGCCGAATCGTTATATTTGGTATTAGAGCCAATAACCAGCCGGAAGTGTGCGGCGAGTCTCGGCTGAGCCTAGGGGTCTAGATGACAGGGCTAGCGAGACAAGTCTCACATCTCCTGGTGATCTTGGGCTGCTTGGGCTGCTGTGTGTGTGTGTGTGTTTGGACTGACGAGGACGTCAGGCCTAAACAGGCATGGACACTAGTAATAATAACTGGATTTAAGCATTTTGGACTGTAATTTATTGCTAGTGGGCCGGATCTAAGCATTTTGGACTGTAATTTATTGCTAGTGGGCCGGATCGTTATAACATGCCTACGCCATCATTGTCCTATCTATATAATAGAAATATATATAAAAATAAATTAAAATTAATAATATATTTAGCTCTTTTCTCTTGAATTGCGGTATGTAGCATGGTATAGTATATTGTTGGTTATTAGAGGAGAGAGAGTATTGGATATAGTTCGGGGCAAAGAATTTTTTTTTTTTTTTTTTTTTTTTTTTTTTTTTTTTTTTGAGAGATGTTTTTTTTTTGTACTTCACTTTGTTATTGGTTGTAATTAAAGTCTTCTTTTCTATTTCAGTCGTGAATATTGACTAGTAGTTAAACCATATAAATTATTTGTCCATTTTTTCTATTTTTTATTTTTAAATTTTTCTTGAAAAAATAATTAAGCTATACTTTAAAAAGTAAAGTAAATTAATAATTCACTGTAATCAAAGAAAAAAAAAATTCACCATTCTTGTGCTCTTTCACCTTCAAGATATGATAAATTTTAAATTTTAAATTTAATATACAAATTTAAATTTAAAAATGTAAATTTATAATTTTTTAATTTTAAATTTTAAATTATAAAATTAGAATTTAAATTTTAAATTTTAAATTTTAAATTTTAAATTTTAAATTTTATAATTTAAAATTTTGATTTTGAATTTTATAATTTAAAATTTGAATGTATATTCAAATTATAAATTTTAAATTTTAAATTTTAAATTTTAAATTTTAAGTTTTAAATCATAAATTTTAAATTTTAAATTATATATTTTAATTTTTAAATTTTGAATTCCAAATTGCAGCATTTATGGAAATCTAATATTTTTTAAAAAAATTTAGTAAAATTATTCTTGAAAATCAATACTAATTGAAATTTGTCTTGTGGCCGATCGCTACCCTTCATCGAGCAGTTCAGCTAGAAGTGGGGAGTATTACCAAGCAGGGTGATCCCTTACTTTGTCTATTGTTATTGAGCTTTGGTTTACTTGTTGGTTTTTCTGTCCCTAGATGATAGAGAGATCTTGGGAGTGTCGTGTAGAGCTTCCTGAGCCTTTATAATTCAAATCGTAGAGGTTAGCGATCTTTGAGTTGGTTATGTATTGCTTGTGGACCTCAGAGTAGAACTGTGATGGTTTGGGGGATCGATTGAATGATTAAGTGTGTGAAAGTGTGGTGGTTTTGTTAGATCCTTAAGCAAATAAATGCAAAATAACCTAAGAAATACATGTAAATTATTAGATAATCGTTAATTTATTTTAAAACATTATAAATGGTTATTGAAATTCATACCTGATAAAATACGTTCTCAGATCTTAATGTCTCCCAAACACCGACACTAAAATCGCTTCGGATTGAGTGCTTCCAAGTCTAGATTCGTCGTCTAGTTAATTTGCTCTGAATGGGGCAGGGCAAATGACGTCAGTAATCCGACTCGAGGACCGCAACCCTATATGTTACTTTTATACTACGTCAAAAATAACATAGGATAATGATGATTATTTTCTCGAGTCCAATACGACAATGATGTAGTTCAATGTGCAGCATGTGCTCGAGTCCAATACGACAATGATGATTATTTTTTTTTAATCAAACTTTATTTAGTTAACTAGTTTTACTACAAATATAAAATAAATAGACAAAAATTCGCAAACAATATGAAAAAGAAGTGTACAAGACGGATTCGCCGGGGTTTTCTTTGGAAGGGCAAAAACAAAGCAAGTGGGTTCCATTGTCCGGTCAAATGGGAACAAGTCTGCCGCCCACTTAGCCAAGGCGGCCTCGGCATTCGGAATCTCAGAGCGACTAACTCAGCCCTACTCATGAAGAACCTGTGGAAGTTTTACAACGCGAAACACCTGCCTTGGGTGAGGTTTATACATCACAAGCACTATAGACGCAGAACGCCTTGCGCGGGCGGAGCCACTCCACCGAAATGTTCACCACTCTGGAAGGCCGCTCTTAGCACTTCTGACTCCTTTCACACTTCAGTCACATTCACGCTGGGAAACGGCGCGGCAGCGTCCTTTTGGCATGCGAGGTGGTCCGAGGAGCGGCTGCTGCGCAACCGGTTCCCTTCTCTGTTTGCAGCGGCCACTCATAAACACCTGTCGGTAGAAAAATGGTTGGCCAGATTCGCCACCCTTCGCTCTTTCGGACTCGGCGAGCAAACAGCAAGTGGGTTAACGCACGAACTGAACCAGCTTAATATAGTAGTGACGAACATATCGCTAACAACCACCCCTGACGCCATACGCTGGAGATGGAATACCAAGAGGTGCTTCACAGCAAGGAGCGCTTACAACTTCCTCATCTTTGATGGAGTGGATGACCGTAGAATCCCTCTTCTCTGGTTTCTTAAGATACCGCTCCGCATCAAAATCTTTTTATGGTTGGCAGCCAGAAACAGGTTATTAACGGCCGATCTTTTGATCAAACGGGGTTGGGTGGGTCCGTCGATCTGTCTCTTATGTAGTAGCAACGTGGAATGCTTGGAGCACCTCCTATTCTGTTGCCCTTTTGCTCGCTCAGTCTGGTTCTGGATTTTACAAGGTCATCACCACTTGCGGACAACTCTCCTCGATGGATCGGGGGACCTCGCGACCAGATGGAGACGAGCCAGACATTCGCTGGAGGGGAGCCACCGGGATTCTTTAGATCTTGCTTAGCGGCCACCTGCTGGGAACTATGGTTGGAGAGGAACCACAGGATTTTCGAAGAGCGGTTCACAAGCGTAGAGGACTGTGGCAGGAGAATCAGTCTTTTAATTCAGTCTTGGTGCAGCGCTCAAGAAAGGATACAAGTGGGGGGCGGGCAACGGCATGAGAGCGACCAGTGTGGCGGAGCAAGTGTCTAAGCGGAGTAGCCCGGCTGCGGGGAAGTTCGGCTGGGGCTTCAACTTATGGCCTAGTTATCTTATTTCCAATGTCTGGGCGGTTCTGATGACTTTGGGGGGAGGTAGCACATCGACGAGCACCAGCTTTGGTGGAGCCTTTCAGCAGCAAGTGGGATTGGCAGTTTATTAGCCATTTATGCTCATTCTCCTTTCTACAGAGTTGGCTTCGTGTGTAGTATTGCCCCGGCAGTTAGCAGCGATCCTTGCATTCACAACTGTCTATCCTGAGGAGGATGGGCCATTGGCGCCGTTCCCTTTTAGCGAGGCTCAGGGGCCAGCTGGCTGCTGGTTTGCTTCCGGGATCACATTTTTTCGGTCAATCACTGCATTGTTTGGGGCCAAACGAGAGGTCTACGTCCGTCCCTAATGACATCTACGTGACTGCTCCAACTCTTCAGCTCTCTTGGTTAGTGGGACCGAAGAAAACTGCGATGATGGTATTGCCTGGGATGTAAACTGCGAACCAAGAGAATACAACCTAGTATTAGGTGGAGATTGATGCATTGGGTCTTCTTCCCTACTCGTAGCAATCACCCACATCTGCTGGCAACTGGCTATAAGAACATTGGGCTTCAGTTCTGGAATCCCCTTCTGGAAGTTTGATTGATGTCTGGTGGTAATTTTGGGTCAATTGCTTATGGTTGTAAAGTTGGAACTTTGGGTTGTTGTTGCCGGCCCTGTGTTAATTGCAAATGGCATTAATACAGGGGGGGTGCCGTCCAATTTTTTAGCTTTTGCAGTTTTCTTATTCCTCTGTGGGTCACAGTTTTTTGGGCTAGGTTTGGCCACTATCTACTGTAACTCTCACTTTCTGTACTTCTTCGAAATAGGGTTTATCCCTGTTTAATCAAAAAAAAATATCTACCAGAATGAGTAAATAAAAAATCATCATGCTAAAAAATTATCATGCTAAATTGTAGAGAGAGAGTACGGATAGTGAAAAGAGAGGGAGAGTTCTGCTGCTTTTGGTGGCGGCGGCGAACAAAGAGAAAGAAAGAGAGAGACCGATGGAAGGAGAAGAAGAAAGAATGGGTGGTCGGGTCGAGGGTTATAAGGGTTTAAATACGGGAATTCAATCCTCGTGTTCAACTTGTAACATCCCATACTCTTCTGAACACGTGACGGACACATGTGTGACGGACACATG